>JASDQU010010411.1:111445-126552 GCA_032191745.1 Picea mariana | reverse complement strand
TTTTTTGTAAGTGATGATTTTATTGATGAAGTGGACTTGGAGGTAGTACCCCTTGATGTATGTAGAGTAGTGTTTGGAATCTCCTACATGTATATGAGGGATGCAATTTTCATTCGGAGAGCCAACCAATATTGAATAATTAGGGATGGGAATTCCTACACCATCAACCTGCATAAAGGAAAGTCAAATATCTCACTGGTAAGTGCCAACCAAGCTAAGAAGTTGATTAGTTCCAGTAATAAATAGGTTTTAATTTTCTTAAGAGAAAATCATACTAAGGATGAGTAGATAAGAGTAAAGGAATCCCTGGAGGGGTGTACAAAAGAGTGGAAACATCAGTTGGAGGAGTTGTTACATGCATACATAGTAGTGTTCCAGGAGCCTAAACGGATACCACCCAAGAGGGAAGTGGAGCATGAAATACAATTATTTCCAGACTCCCCATTGTCGAATATTGGGTTGTATAAATAGTCTATCCTAGAAGCAAATGAAGTGAATAAGCAATGGTAGCCATTGCTGGAATAGGGTTTGATTCGACCAAGCACCTCACCTTGTGGGTCACCTATCATAATTGTACCAAAGAAGGATGGGAATTGGTGAATGTTTGTTGACTACGTAGAATTGAATGAGATTACACTAAAACATATATACCCTCTACCCAGGATTGATGATCTCTTAGATCAGTTACAACATGAAAAATATTTCACCAAGTTGGATCTAAAATACAGATACCACCAGGTAAGAATCAAGGAAGGAGACACCTAGAAGACTTCCTTCAATACAAGGCAAGGCTTGCATGAATGGTTGGTCATGTCATTTGGTTTTTGTAATGCATCAACTACATTTATGAGGTTGATGAATGATGTATTAGACCCATATCTAGATTCATTTGTTATATTCTATTTGGATGATATAATAGTGCTACTTTGGAGGAGCACATATCACATCTCATGCAGGTGTTAGAAACTCTGAAGAAGCACCATTTGTGGGATAACCTTAAGAAATGTGATTTTTCTTATTAGTTTTCAGTGTATTTTGGGTATGCGATCAGTGGAGGGGAGCTTAAGATAAATCCCACAAAGATGGAGGCCGTCATGAAATAGCCAGTTCCTACAAATGTCATTGAAGTTAGGAGTTTTTTTGGGGTAGAACAATACTTGCGAAAGTTCATAGCTTCATTTTCATTGGTGGTTGCACCACTCCACACCATAAAAACAAGTGGTAAGAGTTTTTAGTGGGGTAAGAATATATAGACGACTTTCGATGAGTTGAAAATAAATATTAGTGAAGCACTAGTTCTTGCCTTACCAAACTTGCTAAATCCTTTCGAAGTGGAGACAAATGCAAGTGGGTACGCCATGGGAGAAGTTTTGATTCAAGGAGGAAGGTCTGTATACTATCATTTTAAAATATTTCAAGGGGGGAATCTCAACTACCCTACCTGTGACGAGGAAATCTATGCCCTGGTTCAAGTTGTCAAGAAGTGGAACACTCTCTGATGGGCAAGGAGACCATCATCCACACAAATTACCAGTTGTTGCAGTATTTGTAGGCCCATAGTAAGCTATAGAAAAATAGACATTACAAGTGGATGGGGTTTTTACAAAAATTTCATCTAGTCATCAAGTATAAGAAGGGAAACACAAACAGGTTGGCAGACATGCTTTCAAGGCCACTCACATCCAATATTACATCTTTGGGAACTTTGATGCACATGGAGCCTTTTACCCATGATTCATACAAAGAAACATACACAGAAGATGAGGACTTGAAGGAGGTGTTTCAACAGCTACAGGGCCAAATTCATATAGAAGAAGGTTACATCAAGGTTGACTATCATTTCCAGAATGTGTTACTCTACAAGTTCGACAAGCTTTGTGCCCCTAAAGGTGAACAATTGTAGCTTATAAAAAAGGCTCACACCTCCAAGGTTGCAAGTCATTTTGGTGTTGGGAGGATAGTTTCCAACTTACAGATGTATGTGTATTGGCCTAGAATGTAAGAATATGTAGCATGATATGTTAGATGATGTACACTTTGTTATACCAACAAGCCCAGTAACAAGAAGAAAGGTCTATACCATCCTTTACCTATACCCACTCGACCTTGGGAAAGCATTTCCATGGATTCTGTGAAAGGTTTACTAACAACCAGGAAGGGACATGACATGACTATCTATTTAGCAGGATGTGCATTCTCATGCCTTGTAAAGAGACCATCAAAAGACTCATTTAACTTGTCTAACACATTTTAAGATATATCTAGTTTTCAATGTCCATCTTCTAAAACCATATAATGCTTCAATATTCAATTAGAATGTACTATAACTAAATCTTGTAATTGATATTAACCAAAAATTCGATGTTGGTCCCCTTGTCATAAGGCTATTGAAAAGACAATGTGAATTCCATACGAGCAACAAGGAAAGCCTTAAGTAGGCTTAGTATTTCACACACATAAGTAACCTAATAAAAATACAATTTTGAAAATTATAATTTTGTGTTCTTGTAACTCATTGAGAATGTAAAATAAGTTGTCTTGAGATTTTCCAAGACTCTCATTTCAACATCTAGTAAGTCATATTTGATAAATTTATCACAAGAAACGATCTTGTGTAAAAAAAAACAAATAAAAGTAATAGATAAAATTGATTTCGTTTTTATGATAATTATGGTTAAAATTTCATAAGAATTTTTAAGTAAGTGTTTATATGAAGAATTTTGAGGAATTTTGAATTTATATTAAATTTTTAGATGAGGAATTTGAACTAATCCACTTAAAATTGATTGCCAAAACAAAAGGCTCCAATTATTAATGGATGATGTAGTTTAAATGTTTTACTTTTTCAGTAATTATCATTCAATTCGATGTTTTCAGTAATTATCATCCAAAGTAATTATCATTCAATTCGATGTTTTACTTTTTCAGTAATTATCATCCAATTCAATAATTTAATTGTTGATGAAATAACAATTTTGCATATTTGAATGTGTAAATGGATTAAACACCCTAAAAAAGAAGAATATCTGAAATATATAATCTCAACCATTAAAATCTACAATTCCAACTACCTTAAATTTCTAATAAATTTTAGACAAAACTTTTCAAAAAAACATACCAAAAAATAAAAACTTAAAACATTTAAACAACATCCTATTCAATTCTCAAACAAAAAATTAATAAAAATTACAATTATTAATTATTAAAATTACAAAAGAAGAGCTGCAAGTCAAATGAAAATATAACATGTACAATGAAGTCCCACATAAAAGAAACGGTCTCAATGGAGTAGCGTGGGCTAAAGGCTATCACCACATACACATTATCCTACTTAAAAGTCATCCTCACCACTTGCACTCCATAAGTATTTTTTGGCCCCAAAATAAACATGTACTCTCTTCCGAACCATGGTGACACATCAACCATATTTTGCTATAAATACTTCTACACCACTTACAGTCAAGATGATATACTCTCTCATGTTTGTTAAATGCCAAAATGATTCGCTCACTTATTGTGGTCCTTCAAAGCTTTAATTTTCTCCCTAGGATTTGAGGAACTCATATTGTTTATTTATCATTGTGAAGCTTCATATTACGTGTAAATGGTTTTATAAGTTGTAATTTAAATAGGTTATGAACAATAATTTTAAGATACAATCTAATCATAACAATCATTTCATTTTCAAAATTTAGTTTTTTATTTTTTTAAGAAAATTATCACAAGAAAAATATAATTTTTACATCCGAAAAGTCCATAAGAAGTTTTATAAGACAAGGTAAAAAACTGACCACATAGTTGTACATTCTCAGAGTTACATTCGTATGCACTCAAATAGAGGGATCCAAAAAACCAATACTTTCCAGGCTGAGAACAAAGCAAAAAGCACAAGCTCAATATCCATCCCAGACTAGTAAAGGACGAAACAAAAACACATCTCGGCTCATAACTCAAAACTGGGGAAACTATCCAAAAAAGAAGGAATAGATAGGGGTTAATAGATGTTGATAAGACGATGTTGTCCCGCCAATCCATCAAACCACAAGTAGAGCGAGATATATCCTTCTGGTTCCAATAAATCTTTCTTTGATAGCCCATCTGTTTCCTTGTTGAACTCACGATAAATGTGAAAAAATTGAATGGCCTTGAAATTTCTTCTTAATATTCTGATTCTTTGTTTCCAACCTTCTAAAGAGCTAACACGCAAGTCACTTTTATCATTCAACCAGTCTATGATTACCTTTGAATCGCCCAGGATCTGGATCTTGTGAAGAGACAAAATATTTTCTATGAAGAGTGTAGCCCATGCTCCCATTAGTTTTTCCTTTGTATTAGTTCTGATACCACAGTTCAAGTACCATTTATAAACTGAAGATGCATAAAGTTTTATGATATCCCTGACACCACTGCATAGTCCATTTACCTTTGTTTCTTCATCAAAACAGGCACTGGGTACTCAAGAAGATGATCAATCATGCAGGAGCGAACATACAGAGTGATATTTTTATCCACGGGGTTATGAAGTGATCCAAGAGATCTGATGACAACCAAAAGAGTTGATGGTTTTTTTCCTTCAAAGGTAGTTGCATTCCTTTCTAACCAAATAAGCCAGCATATATGAGGAGCTAAGTTAGTTGTAGCCGACTTGTTCTTAGTCCATTTTGTTAGACAGTCATCTAGATCACTCCCACCCCAATCCTGAACGAAATTTTTAATGGAATTGATTTTCTTACAACTGAGTTTGGTGAAAGAACAATGAATAAATAGGTGATCATTATCTTCACTATCTTCTTTGCAAAGCTGGGAACGACCAGGACCCTCCCATCCCCTTTGCTGTAAATTTTTCCAAGTTAGGATTTTGGTATCCGCTGCCAACCACGGGAAAAGTTTAATTTTCTGTTGAATGTCCCATTTCCACAAGTTCTTTTGCCATCTGGTGTTGGTCAGCATGTTTTGAGTAGAAATTAAAGTCGAATATACATTCTTGGTCATAAGGGAACCTGAAGAGTCCCCCCATATCCATAGAAGTTCATCATCAAAATCAGATAATGTAACCCCTGAAGCTTGTAGAGCTCGCCGGAATCAATCCCACTCTGCTGCCAGGTCCCCCATGAGGTCCAAGTCCGAGCTCCTAATCCACATAGATAACGAAGGATCTTGATCATGATTTCTCTAAGCCTGAGCTAGCACCGTAATATGATTCTGACTGAGATAAGATAGAAGGGGAAGAGACAGGAAAGATGAATTGCCCATTCCTAGGATCCTGTCCCCACCGAGGGCCACTTGATGACGCATGCCAAGCTTCCAGCTTAGCCAATTTGTAATCAGATACATAGACTTTAGAAGGCCATTCCAGATTTTTGAAGCCGAAAATTGATGGAAAGACGTTGATCTCAACCAATTATTAATTCAAAATTTAGTTAACATAATGAATTAAGAGAATGTGAATATTATTTGGTATGTAGTAACTGGAATAGACTTAGGGAAGGTATAAGAAGAGGATTAATGAAGTTAATGTATCCATCGATAGATATTCAAGAGCACTAATAATGATAACAATAAAATTCACAATTCACAATTAAGTATGGGCAAAATTCACAATTAAGTATGGACAATTAAGTATAGATAAAATGACTCTTTTTCTAATATAATTCCTCAACTTAAGCTCAGTCCCCGGAGACCATCTTATAAAAACAATATATATAATATGCAAACCCAATAAATACAATATGCAAACCCATCACTAATCTTATAAATACAATATGCAAACCCTCATCACTCTCGAGCATACCAAAACATCCATACAAGTCGCAACTTGAACAATCATTCTTACACATATCAAAACATCCATGCAACTTGCATGTTTGAACAATTACTCAAGGAAAGGTATGTAATGTAGACAATTTCTCAAATCCCCCTCCAATCTCCCCTATTTTTCCCAAAAGCAATCAAATGCTCCTTGAGTTTCCCTTCCCCTTTTTAATCATATTATTAAATTATATAACACATGTCCTTTATCTTCTTTTTCAAGTGGGGGTGTAAGAAATTATCACTAATTTTCCTTTTTTATATTAATTAATCGTTTTTAGTTGTAAGTTTTTATTGTTAATTATTTATTTATTTATTTTACAAAAGTTATAATTCCCCAATACTAACATGCAACATTGGCATACAAAATTGCGTAAGTGTTCACCAAATTAGACTTCTTAATAACTAAAATACTTACGAGGGCATGTTAACGTAAGATTTCAGTTAGGTAAGCACCCAAATGATTGAAGAAAACATGCAAATCAAGCATACCACAAAGAAGAACACCATCATTTCTTCCATGACTTATATTCATCAATATGAAGGGTGATTGGTGAAGGGTTGAAGATTGTGTCATACTTTTGTCCCCAACCCATGTGGCAAAATAATATGAACTTCTTCTTGATCATAGGCTCTCATGAAGAAATAATGGGACTGATGTGCTTAGTGTAGAACACTCGGATGATCTCAAACTCATTCATCTCATGGTACATGCCATCAACATTAGTCAATTGATAGTATCCACATGATCCAATGAATAATAATCTAAGTAACCCCTTGTGTGAAAACAACGTAACATATATGTAATCATGACAACATGTAACTTTATAACATTTCAAGATAAGCATTAGTTCATTACACTTTAATAAGAAGCTTGGCATAAAGTTTCTTACCCAATTCTCCTCATAAATAAGTCATACATCGCCAATTGAATAAGAGTAGTTAGGTTGGATCATTACATACACCCCTCCTCCAAGAAACGTCATCCTAAAGTTAAGGGCTCAAAACAAAGTTTTTTGTACTCAATTTAAAGACCTCACCTAGATCAACAATAATCTTGAGCACTAATTATGATTTAATGCTCATATAAAGTGAGAATCTATTTGTCTTCACAGTATTTAAACAATTATAAATTTTTAAGGTGTACTTCATTTAATGGGAGGAACTAACAAAGTCTAAATTATTGTATATATTGTTAATTAACGAACAAGAAAAGGCTATAATTTAAATTTTATACTTATCACACAAAAGTATTTGAGGTCGAATTCACGTTGAAGTATCCAAAATTGATAAATATAATTCTATATAACTTATCGATGACAATTTTAATATGAATTCATAACTACTATGAATATCAAAATTGAGTTTTACTAACTATGCATTGAGTTATAATCTGAGTAAATAAAGTACATAAGTTTTGCTTCCATTTTAACAACCTTTGAAACCTAATACCACACCAAAACTATAACAGTGTTCAAAAACATAATTCCAACTATGCATTAAGTTATAATTCAAGTAAGCAATAACATACGTTTTCTTTACATTTTAACAACCTTCCAAGCCTATTACTACCAAAACTATATCAACTATAAAAAACATAATTTTTTTAATCTTTTAGCTCTCCCCTCAACCTCATATATCAATCTAGATCAAACTATCGAAAACATAATTCTTTTAATCTTTTAACTCTCCCCTCAACCTCGTGTATCAACCTAGACCATAAATTCAATGTTAAATTTATGAAATTATAAATATTAAATGTTGTAAAATATAATTATATTAAGATGAATATATATGTTTACCCGTTTTTATAATTATAATTATTATAATTTAATATAAAATCAGAATTTATATAATAAATTTATGATTAAGTTATAAAAAATGTAATAATAATAATAACTTAACTTTTCATCACTATCATTTTGTATAATTCATTTTTTTACATTAAAAATATATATACAATTTAGTAATATTTTGATACTTTGACTCTTGATTTAATTTGGCTTTATTTTATGTATCAAGATTGTTTTATTTATATGTTGATAGTGTCATATTTAATTTTTTAAATCATCACCTCACTTTATTCTTGAGTTAATTGTTTTCAAATTATTAATAAATGTTAATAGACTCTCAAAGCTTTGCAGTTTTTACTCGTGACTTTATAATTCTCACCCGATTGGTTTAAACCCTAGTTTTAGTATGGAGATGGATTCTGGAGGAGGGGATCCTTCCCCTTCCGACCTCTACGAACATTGAAGTTTTTCACGCGCTAGTTGAATCGACACAGAAATTGACCAGGGATCCTTCGTCAAAATTCGTAAAGAAATTCAACGAGATCCCCCATGTCCCTGTCCATGTCGTCTCTTCCAGAAACTTGGCTCTCCAATTTGGAGAGAATGGACTCATAGGTCAGTGCACGGGCATTTGGCCTTTTCCGTTGGCAATGACTATGTCAAGAAAAACTGGAAGCCCCACATCAAAGGGTAGGTTTCATCTTTTTTTTTTGTGGTAATGGTTTCTTTGTCTTTTTGTTTGAACTCAAAGCTAATACATATTTAATATTCAGAAGTGGATCATATTTCATGGGATCTAGAGGCATGTATCTCAATCACTGGACCCCGTATTTCAGTCCTGAGAATGACATTCCCTCTGCGGTCCCAGTTTGGGTACGCCTCCCCTTTCATTGCTAGAATGATGAAGCAATCATAAACATAGGAAATACTATGAGAAGATACATTGATCGAGCTTAACCATGAGAGGGCCTTCAAGCATGTGCACACATTTGTGTGGAGGTGGATTTAGAGAAAGGGTTGCATGAAGCCATTCATTTAACCCTAGATGACTGGTCTCATGTTTAGCATGTAGACTATGAATAACTCCCTTTAAAATGTAAGGCCTGTTGTGAGTATGAACACTTTACAAAGAGTTTCCCCAAAACCCAAGTCAATCAACAACAATCCGATGAGCAAGAACAATGGAAGACCCAAAAGAAAAAACGTGGATTGGGAAAGTCAGGAATATAACAGATTCTTGAGGCCCCTTCAGCCTAGCCAAATCCAAGACCTTCCACTACCCCCCTCCTAGAAATGGAGGGGGAGGAGGAGCCCTTTCTACAAGTAATAATAGGTATGCAACTCTCTCAGATCCCAAGGAAACCCAAGCAAGCCCAACATAGGAGGCTGAAAATCTTAGACAAGAGATGTAAATCCCTCAAAATCATAAGAAAACACAAATAATGGTATCCCCAAGGAAATAAATCATCTCAAGCCTTGGCTCGAGATATCGTCCCAAGTCAGGAATACCGATCATTTTAGAAGAAGAATCTTAGGGAGAATTATAAGATGAGGTTGGCAAAGACTCGGGAGCAACCGTATCTATTAAAAACGTGGGAAGAAAATCTAACCGCCGAAAGAGAGAAGAAACAACAGACAAGGAGAAGGATTTGGGATTGAAGACAACTCTGAAAAGCATCCTCAAGAAGGATGTTAAAGAAAATAGGGGACCTGGTGGATTTGTTCCCCTTAAAGGAGGGGCCAAAAAGAACTAGTAAATAATGAAAATAGTCTCTTGGAATTGTAGGGGATTGGGGAACAAAGATAAATTAGAATCAATGAGACAATTGATAAATCAAAAAAGCCTTAAATCATTTTACTACAGGAGACAAAAATGAAGGACATTGTTGTCCTTCAAGAAAGAAACTACTTTTGGAAAAATAGTACGGTCCTAGAAGTAAGCTCAAAGGGGGGCCTTAGGGGGCTTCTACACCTTATGGAATCCGTAGCACTACCATCTTGAGGAAAGCAAGGCCACCTAGCACTAGCTCTTGGTCAAACTAGCTTAAATCTCATTTGTTAAGCATTTTATAGTAATCAATATCTATATGGTTAATCAATACCATGAAAAACAAGCATGTTGGCATTCTTTACTTAATTTTTATGAGGAAGAATCCTTGGATAATTTCATCTTTGGAGGGGATTTTAACACCACCATACATCATTGGGGAAAAATGGGGGGTTCCTCTATTTGAGATCCTTGTCGAGAGCTTCTTGAAGATCTCATTTCCTCCCTGGATCTTGTGGATATTAAGCTTCACAAAGGCTTATATACTTGGTCCAATCGTAGATCCAATCTTGGCCACATTTATACCAAGATAGATCATTTTCTTGTGATTAGTTCCTTCCTTGTTGAGCCCGCCCTCCTCTCTTCCCACATCCTGTTGTGGGCCAGTTCCGACCATAGACCTATCTCCCTTTCCTTCACAAATGACAAAGACCTGGGACCAATCCCTTTTTCGTTTCAATCCCTTCTGGTTGGATAACCCCTCCTTTTGCCCCTTAGTCACCTCTGTTTGGATCCAATGGGTGGTTGTTCTCCTATTTAGATTTGGGAATATAAGCTCATATCCATGAAAAAGGATATCAAAGAATGGATCAAAAACACCTTTAAAGCTCCTTAAGAAGAAATTCTCCAATTTCAGGAACAATTGGGTCAAGTGATGAACCAATTGGAAGAAGGGATTTTCACCCCCACTTTGCTAAGAGAATAGGAACACAATCATTAACATCTTCAGGCTGCTCTTAGAAAAGAGGAAGAAAAATGAAGACTGAAATCTCGGTTCCTTTGGCTTCAGGCGGGTGATCGAAATACAACCTTCTTTCATAGACAATGCAAATTTCGAAGGGGGGAAAACAATGTGGAGGAGATCAAGTTAGATGATGAGACCACACACACCTCATTTGAGGATATCAAGAGAGCAACATATTCCCATTATGCAGACATGTGCATGGAATTAGGAATGGTAGATATCGCGATAAGAGATTGTGCACTAACCTACATCCCTCAGTTAGTTTAGGAAAGGGACAATGAAGAACTTACATAGAATGTCACGGAGGAAGAGATACTAGAAGTTGTAATGCAATTTGAACTAGACAAGGCTCCTAGACCAGATGGATTCATTGCCCATTTCTACAAAAAATGTTGGCACACTATAAAATATGACTTGGTTATAATGATTCGGTATGTCTAGAAAACATCCAGAATGGGGGAGCTACAAATTCGGCCTTCCTAGCTCTAATTCCAAAGGAACACAATGTTGTCTCATTCTCAAGGTTTAGGCCCGTATCTTTATGCAATGTATCATACAAGATTATGTCCAAAATAATTGCAACAAGAGTGCAAAAGGTTCGCCATAAGCTAATCTCCCCAAATCAGGGAGGGTTTGGTGCAAAAAGGCAAATTTGGGACAATATAGTGTTGGTACAAGAGGCGATTCACTCCAATAAGATCAGAGGGGACTAGGGCATGATAATAAATATAGACATTGCCAATGCCTTTGACCGGGTTATACATAGCTTTCTTCTTGCATCCCTGGCCAAATTTCGTTTTAACCCATCATGCATATGCTAGATTGCAGCCTATATTAGCAATCCTTGGATCACACCTCTACTAAATGAAAATCCC
This sequence comes from Picea mariana, assembly GCA_032191745.1. Taxonomy (NCBI): domain Eukaryota; kingdom Viridiplantae; phylum Streptophyta; class Pinopsida; order Pinales; family Pinaceae; genus Picea; species Picea mariana. The sequence continues at coordinate 115,284 of JASDQU010010411.1, read as the reverse complement.
AAGAGCCTTTTCAAGGCCACAATGGGATTCAAACAGGGTATTCCAATGTCCCCCCTTCTCTACATTCTCATGGCAGAGATGCTAGGAATAAAATTGGATCAAGAAAGAAGGATAAGGAACATTCCATGTCTCAAAATAACATCAGGTGTCAAAAGAATAAATCACTCCCAGTTTGTGGATGATATTCTACTACTTGGGGGATTGTCTTCAATCATGGTAGGGCGGTTCAAATTAATTCTGGATCAATTTATATTCATCTCTGGTGGGGTAGTAAACTCTAACAAATGTTATCTTTATGCCTGGAATACCAATGCTCACTCTCTTGTTTTCATTGCAAGGATTCTTCAATTCCCCCTCGTAATGGATTGGAGATCCTTCAAATATCTTGGATTTCCGATTTTCCTTAATTCTTTGTCTACGACTGATTGGGAAGTAATCTTATCCAAGATTCGGGAAAAATTATCTCTGTGGGGGGCATAATGGCCTAATCCGATAGGAAGGCTAATTTTGGTTAAAGAAGTCCTTTCGGCCCTCCCTATTTTCAAATACTCCTCCATGTTAGCATCAATGGGAATCGAGAGAGAAATAGCACGGGAGTTTAGAAAATTTCTTTGGGAAGGGGGAAATCAAATAAAAAGAGATTTTATTTGGTAAATTGGCAGGTGTTGAGGGATCATATAACACATGGAGGTCTAGGGGTTAAAGACCCAATTCTTGCCAATCTAGCTCTTGGTTCTAAGATGTTGTGGAGAATGATAATAGGCAATTTTCATTGGTGGAAGAAGTCCCTCATCAACAAATATTTTCAGAAGGATTGCCTTAGGGGCTTAGAAAACCCCCACTTCATCCCAATGGTTCTTCAATCTGGAAGCTTCTTCAGTCATCACTACCCCTCCTCCAAAGCAAGCTTACATGGATACTTGGAAATGGTAAGTGTATTAGAATTTGGGATGATAATATCATGAGCAAACCCCCCTTATCCCAAGATGGCTCCCTGATCCATTTCAAATATTGGCTTACAAGTCAACAAAAAGTTATTCTCTTCAACATCTCTTCATGGGGATCCACGGGTCTTTGGTTGGGTTGGAAATTTGGTAATCCACCTAAGGCACTTTGCAATCTTGCCTTGTTGCAGGGTCTATCTCCAGGGAATTTGGAGGACCAAGATGAAAGGGGGTGGGGGGAATAAGGATTCTCGGTTGGAAAGGGTTATGAATCCTTCGTGTTGAATTATGTTCTCCTAATCAAATCCCCCGTCTGGAACATTGCATGGCACTAGGATGGAGCCCCAAAAATTAACATCTTTTGTTGGACCTTAGTACATGAAAATCCTTACCAATGAGAATCTCTACAAAAGGGGTATAGTAGGTCCTTCTCGATGCGTATTGTGCAAGGAAAATGGTGAAACTATAAAGCATGTGTTTCTAGATTGTAGGATTTTCAAGGATATTTGGCAAGCCCTCCCACAGGAAATGTCTTGCAGGGTTCAGTGGCCAAATTCTATTCATCCCCTCCTTGGCAACTGGCAAATATGTTATCAATGACCTTTCATAAATAAGCCCATATTCAAATGCCTATGGGTTTCTCTACCAAAATTCACCTGTTGGCAGATTTGGTTGGAAAGGAATCAAAGTGTGTTCAAGGATGAAGAGGTAAGAGCTAGCAGAGTAAAAGCCCAAGTCAAGGCTCAAATAATAGAATACTTTAATTCTCGATGTCTCAAGATATCTTCCCCTTAGAGTATGGATCAACAAAAATAGTGTTGGTTGGATAAATTTCACCTAGAATATAAGACTAACTCTCTCTCCCATCTAAGATCAATCTAGCAGCTTCATGTACCTTCCTATGATTTTCAACATTAGATTGTTTCTCAAAAATATTACATCCTCTGCTTTAATGGAGCTTCAAAGGGAAACCTCGGGGTGGCAGGTGTGGGTGGGGTCATTTTTTATCCTAGGGGGAACATAAAGACAAGCTTTGCATGGAGTCTATGCATTACCACTAATATCAAGAAGAAGAATATGCTCTGCTCAAAGGAATCTAGCTTGTCAAGGAGAACTAGATTCAACATATAATAAAAATTGGGGACTCCATGAATACCATAAGAAGCATGATCAAAGGGACTTTTCCAAGAGATGCCCAATTATGCAATATTACCAAAAAAATTAGACATATGATAAAAGACATCCCTTAGCTCTCCATTTTCCATGTCATGAGGGAAAATAATAGGTTGGCTGACTCACAAGCCAACCTGGCCACATCGTTCCCAAAAGGGACCACCAGGATCAACGAGAGACTATCCCATCATCCAATTCCATAATTTAGTGAAATTAATCTCAAATCCATTGCATGTCATTCGGGTGTCAGATCCAAATAGTAACAAATTGTCTTCGTATTGACGACCTCCCTAAATTAAATAGGCATCAGCATGATAAACTCAAGGTACAAATCGCACATGAACAAGGTGGGATTTTTCATTCTACATACATCAACTTCATTATGTCGGCAACTTCTTTTCTCGTGTGAGAGTTAGTAGATGAGACGGATCCAGGGTTCAATGTATGGCTCGAACAATTAGGTCACCTGATTGTCGTCATGGAAATATGTGGGGGGTATAGAACGTGTGTGATTCCCTCTTGCAATTATCATTGATGTATGTATCTCTTGGAGAATCGCAACATTAGAACACATTTGCACGAAGACATTCAAGGTATGGTTTCTGCCTGGTTGATTGAGGAATGCGAAGAATTATGGAGGTTTCAGGTGCTTGTAGGAGGGCTTCAATCATCCCTCAGGGAATTGGCAGAAAGGTTTGACATGTTGAAGGAAGACTTAGACCGAGCGCTTTAAATGAAATTTCAATCAGAATCTTTATTGCTTTGTGTGATGAACTCACTCTTTGTCTTAATCATGGGATTCCTCTTCAGACAGTCAGTGGAAACTTTGTGATCCAAATTGGATCATTATATTGTTTGTCATATTTATGATCCTTTCATAATGGAAAAAATTGGAGGAATTAGCTTGCAGGGCCATTTTAGTGGCAGGTCCTAGTTTGGAAAATCAAGGTATGGAACCTTCTGGGGCCATTTTGAGGCATCAAACAACATTTTTGGGGGGTTAAAACTTTCCCATCATAGCTTGGACCCCTTGACACTATTCTACACATCGATATATTTCCAACGGTGCAAAAATCACGTTAATTAGACCTTGAATGCAAAAATTTATTCCTCTCGCAAGTTGACCTACCATGTTGACCACCATGGTACGAGAGGATTCCATGTCAGCCCCTGTTACTCATGCATATGGGACTAGCCACGTATGTATTTTCAAGAAGATTCTGGAAGGTCCAAAACCCTATCACAATTAAGGGTTGAAGAAGTAAAAAACCTACCCCTAGATGGCTATGGGGCTATGTTAAATACCGAGCCAGTAGGAGGAGAAGTGGTTCCATTCTTTTGCATTGTATCTTATTCCATAGATGAGAAAAATATCTGAGCGTGGTATTATGTGAGCATAATAGAGGAGGAGAGATTTTGAAGCAGCCATACAAGCCACAGGTCAAAGACAACTCATATATAGATTGCCTCTTTCTTTGTACTTACATCATTTCTATAACAGAGAAAAGATAGCAAAGAAGCCTCACCTTCTAGCTGGGTTTTCTCTCATACTAGGTTTCCCAAGTCATATCTTGTGTTATTTGTGGATGGTGTGTGTATTTATTTTTGTTCTCTATTTTCCGCATTTTATCTATTTCAGTCATACGTAGAAAATCAATAGCTAAATACTCTAGAATCTAAAGGAATTTAACCTTCACAGTGTAGATTTCAGTTTTATTTATC
>JASDQU010010411.1:80933-109587 GCA_032191745.1 Picea mariana | reverse complement strand
ACATTATTGAGTTGTCTATAATCTATACATAGTCTAAGGGTACCGTCCTTCTTTTTCACAAACAGGACTGGTGCTCCCCATGGAGACACGCTGGGTCAAATATAACCTTTATCCATCATTTCTTTTAATTGCAATTTGAGTTCAACTAACTTAGGTGTGCTCATCTGGTAGGGTGTCCTAGACACCGGCACCGCTCCCGGTGCAAGTTCTATTAAGAAGTCTATGTCCTTCTTGGAGGTAGAACCAACACCTCTTGTAGAAATACATCTATGTATTCTCTCACGATAGGGTGATCGTCAGGGCTTGGTTTGTCACCTTCGATTGTTTTCAACACCTATATTTCATATAGGGAGCATCCCTTTCATCAATACTTTCTCATTTGCAGAGCTGATATTTGTCTTACTGAGACAGGTTTTCGGATCCCTTGAAGGGTTATCTTTTTCCCTTCTTTACTTACACATTCTAAGGTTTTATGGTAACAGTCCAATCTGGCTTTATGGGCAGCTAGCCAATCCATACCAATCAACAAATCATACGATCCCAGGGGTAATAAGTTAAGGGTTGCTTGGGTGGGGAATCTACCCAACGTCAATTGGCAGGTTGGTATAACCTCTGCTACCCTTCTTTTGGTGCCAGTGGCTAACTGTACCAACCATGGCTTGGTATGTTTTTGTGGCTATAGTTTACACTTATCAACAAATTTAGGGGCTATATAACTCAAATTTGAACCAGGGTCCATCAAAACAGACACTAGATGGTTGGAAAACATACCTTCTATTTCCACCACTGAAGCTTGGTGGTCAGCTTGGTTATTATCCAAGGCTGCATAAATTTGCAGCACACTCCTGGCTAGATCATTGACGGTAGTAGCTTCCTGGATGTTATAAATCCTCCGACTATTCTGTTGTCGATGTGGACAGTCTCTCAATAGATGTTCTTCCCCGCAACCCAAACATTTCAAAGGTTCTCTCTTTGGGTTATCAGTCTTCACTGATATGGGTCCAGATGTTTTATTTCCGCTCAAAGAGGGAAAATTCTGCTGGTGCATACTCCGGGCTGGGAAGCTCATTCTTGGGTTCTTCTTATAGTTCTTAAATCCTGGGCTTTTAATCCCCTTTTTCTGAAATCTTGAACTATTATTCTGTTTCCATCCTTTGCGAGGTTTTGCTCGATGCCCAAACTATTCATGACAATAGGTTGCTTTTCGAATAGTTCCTTCTAGAGTCTTTGGCTCATCAAATTCAATTCTATTATGATAGTCCTTAGGTAGTCCACTGATGAAGCGTTGCACCTTTGCCTTTTCCGCCTTGATATAGGGTACATACCTCAACAAATCGAGGAATTTGTTGACATATTCTTCTATAGTGAGTTGTCCCAGTTTGAGTTCATAAAACTCTTTAGTCTTTTTGTCGAAATATTTTTCCGACAGATACTTCTTCCGGAAGTATTTCTCAAACCGTTCCCAAGACAGGTCATCTTCACGAACCCTTTTCACATTCTTAAGGTCTTCCCACCAAATGGAAGCCTTTCCGTTCAAGTTGAAGGTGGCCACTCGAACCTTCATATTTTCTGAAAAGTCATGGACTCTGAAATACTTCTTTAGCTCAAGCAGTCAGGCCTCTGCTTCCTCTCCCTTCTTTATTTCACTGTTGAAGGAGGGTGGTTTGGCTTTTCTGAATTCTTCGAATTTAAGACCTTTGGAAGGCTTTTGCTTCTTCTATTTCTTTCGGGAATAGGAACTGGTTCTGCTACTAGAAGAGCCCTCCGAATCGCCATCTTCCTTCTCAAAGGAATCATTCGACGCTTGTCCTTTATTTCTGGGGTGGACCTTTTTCGAGGTGCTCCTCTCAGTGTGGCCACTGATATGACCATGTTTCTGAGTTTCCGATTCATGCTGCATTTGTCTTTGTAGATCGGATAAGCTCTGCAGTAAAACCGCGTTAATTTCTATTTTCTTTTCTTGTTCTTTCATCATCCTTTCATTGTCAGCCTTGCAACTTTGTAATTCGACCATGAGACTCCTCACAGTATCGACTAGATCTAGAGGGGTCCCTACTGCCCTCCTTTCATCAGACTCTTCGTCTCTATTGTGGGAGCCCTCTCCCACTTCATGGTGAGTCACCATACTATGCATTGATAATTTCCCACGGTTGGTCTTCCGCTTGCGTGCAAAAGGAAAAACGCTGGTTATTAGTCAATATTTATATTTATATATAACCAATACATAATTCATATTTTCACATGTACTCACACAATAGGGGTTTTTCATTCTTAACTTCATCTTTTGATCAGGAAGGTTAAGACAGGGAGTCACTCTTTTTAGGAGTGTTTCGAACGGAGCTTCCGCGCAATTCGTTCATGAGCCCAAGAAGGCCAAGTGTTGTAACCATGCTTTGATGCCAATTTGTAACATATCCACTATACGAAAAGTTCATATTTTCATAAGAGAGAGTATGCAAGAGAAGGAGCCGAGACCTTGTTACAGGCCATGCTCAGGAACACCTTGCAAAACAGGAATTTTCCATTTAATACAAGGACAATAGTTTTTCCTGCGTATTTTCTGTGTTGAATGAATGTCTATGCGTATGCGAAGACTCTGCAAGGATTGCAGAAGTCACGGAACTCTTTGAAGGGTTCAGGGTTCCCTGAAGCTCGGGAGAAGCAGCGTTCATATATGCACAGACGAGATTCAATGTTATAGAATTCACAGAGGAAAGAAGGCAAAGGTCGAGGCCTTTGAACATTTGGAAATTCTTCCAAATGTTGGGAGAAAAACGCCAAAGCTCAAAAGGAGCAACAGTCACCATTAGATCAGCCGAGAAGATCTGGACTGTGGATTCATGTCCAGGAGCTCGAGGTTTAAACCCTCATAAGCAGAGCGAAAGTCCCGAAGGAGAATCGTATCAGGAATTCGGCGTTCAGGAGTTCGGATTCCGAAGGACAAGAGTCCGGGCTCTTGACATCAGAAATCACGAAAGGGCGAATTAGATCTAAGCTGTCCATCTGCGGGAGGATGCGTGTTGTGGAATCGTTCATTTCAGAGATTCGGACACCGGGACTCACAGAGGTGAGTACCTTGACTTCGTGAGTAGCGAAGTCCCGAAGAAATCTGAGCTGTCCGTTGAAAAGAGGACATGTGTCACGAGATCACCCATATCAGGGATTCAGACATCGGAGGTCAGAGAAGCAAGTCCTTCATCTTCGCTAGTGGCGAAGTTGCGAAGAGATCAGGACCATCCCTCTGAGGAGGACAGATGGCAGCAATCACGGGGTCGACGAAGTGCTGAAGAAGTCTGAGTGCAGGCTTTGTGAACTCGAAGGTTCGCAAGGTGTGAGCCCAAGGACTGGATGCACCAAGTCGCGAGGAGCGGAGACAGCCGTAGGATCCAGGTCGCAGAGGACCGTTGGATCAGACCCTCATCGCGCGTATCATGCACTCGAAGGTTTGGAGGTTGAGAGAACCTCTTCTCGACTGTAGAAGTCACGAAGCTCCGAGAGTCGAGGCACGAGTGTGGACACGTGGCAGAACCATAAGGTGGGGCCCGCGTGGTTGACAAGTGGATACGCGTCGCCTGGAGAAAGGAGCCATCACTCTATTGACTTCTCGCATCTTGGGGATTCGCGGAGTAAGGGCATGAGAGCTCAACCCTTCAACTTATGAAGTCGCGAGTAGCGAGCTCACAAGAAGGAAAGTTAATGTCGCTTCTTGGGGGTTTGTGAAGGGAAGGTGTTGAGGTTGGACGCTGAAACTCGTGATGGTGTGATTAGTGAGAGGTGCTAGTGTTAATCCTAGCCAGTGGTCACGCAAGGAAGGCACTGACAGAGAGGGAGCTATACCCAGTTCATGATCTTGGGTATCGCGGAATTGGAAAGGAGGAGTCAAGAGTTTTGACTCGCAAACTCGCGAGATTGCGAGTTGCGACAAGCGCCTTTGGAATTGGGCCTTGGTGATAGCGCCGTGGTCGCTCGGAGAAGGTGGAGCTCGCATCTAGTGCTGTTCACATAGGGGAGCTTCCCGAAAAGTAAGGAAGTGGTCTTGAAAGGGTGCCTTCATGAGGAAATCTATCCAAGGCAACAGGTAGGACAAACACCAGAACAAACCTCCCGAGAGCAGACCAGAAAGTTTGTATTAGTTCATCATACATATATATATAAATATAAACATAAGCCATACGTGGTCTTTCCAATAAAACATGCAGTCATCATTTCTGATCAAAACACCCTACAGACAGTCTTACATTGAAACCATTCACAATTTCACAGACTATGAACATACATGTCAGCATATAAATTTCAAGATACAAGGTATAACACTTATCAGAAAAACACCAGGTGATGCAACTGCTGAGAGGGGTGCTCGTTTCCACCCAACCGTAGGCTCAGTGACTCCCAACGGATTTACCACTAGCCACCCCCGAGCTGAGACCACGATGTTGCGAGACTGTGTCTTTGTTTTCCAGTGACCGAGAACGAAGGTTACTCTCCTTCTTCTCTGCTATCACTCACTCTGTCGTTTTTCCCGAGTTCTTTCTTCTTTGTTTTTCCCTCGCATCTGCCCCTTGCTCGCACACTCTTCCTGTCTTTTCTCTCTTCGGTGAGGTTGTGTGTGGCATGATTTTCCTCGCGTGGTCAAATCTAAGGACTCTACGGATGGGCGGTTCACCCCCCCCATCCCTCATTACTCGTGAGGAGCCATTTACCTACCAATCCGGGTGAGTCATTTAATTCAGGGCCAGCGAGCTGCTCTTGGTTCTCCGGGCCAGTGAAGTCTAAATATGGTATTGGTTTCAGTGGAAGTTAACGCCACCATTCCAGGTGCCTTCCACCACCTTTTTTCAGCCATCGTGGTCTCTTTTTCAGTACACCCCCCCTCTCAGCAGTCCTGCAATATATATATTCATAATATTATTTACGTTCATTGACCTTTTTCACAAGGTCCATTCACATCACACATTCACATTTCCAAGTTTGCCACAATACTTAGCCAGTATAGTTATTTTTACAGACTGGGGGAAACAGGGGTGTTACACAAACATTTCCATTTACCCCCAAAAGGCAATAAATATGATTTGGCATTCAGGTGATCAAGAATTTGATGACAAATGACAGAGAGGATGGTGATAAATTTGGTAACTATTACTTGTTTTGAGCAAGTTTGCAATTAAACTCTAGATAAAGAGAAGTTAGTAAGGATGCTAAGTGAATTGATTAGGTAGAAAATTTCAGTGGTATTCTACATTCGTAGCAAAAAGAGGGTGATGGAAGTCTGAGAGTAGAAGATTGTCTACAGGAATCAATTCGACATCTATCTTCATAGAGAGGTTGATGCAAATGAGATTGAGCACCTATAAAAATCTTATAACTGGAGCAACCTTGCATCATTGAAGACTGAACAAGGATGTCTTCCAGATTTTCTAATCGTTTAGATATTAAGTCAAGTTTTTATGGAATATGTATTCTGGGGGAAAATATAAGAAACATGTATTTCATGTAAAGGGAGGGCGTTATATTAAGTAACACTCACTATTAGTTAGCAAGGAAGTTAGGCGAATGAAATAAAAGGGGATCAACCCTAGTGTATCAAGTGACTTAGTGATAATAAAATGATATATTTTATGAGACCTTTTTCAACCCTCTCATCATTTATGTGCTCAAGAATCCAAGAAGATTCGAAATTTTGTCAACACAGAGAGGGTTACAGTTATGCATTTCAGGTCAGAAGTGGCAAAATTTAAAGCTTGATGTCAATGTGAAATGGAATGTAGCAACAAAAATCAGTAATCATTAATAAGCTTGAGGCAGATTCTAGAAGCACTAAGTCGGACTGTTATGCATTTCAGGTCAGGAATGGCAAAATTTAAAGCTTGATGTCAATGTGAAATGGAATGTAGCAACAAAATCAGTAATCATTAATAAGCTCGAGGCAGATTCCAGAAGAACTAAGTCGGACTGTAGGATTGTAGTTCAACATTCAAGAGGTATGGTTATGGCTTTAAATGGTCTGATAAGGAGAGGGTTCTAATCTGTGAAAGATCTACATTTAAAACATAAACACTTTGTCCGTGATCAAAAGTAAGTAATCAAAAAATGAAAGTCATGAAGGGGTATCAAACCAACAGAGAAAAAAGCAGCTATACAACCATGAAAAATATTATAAATGTATTGATGTATTAAGAAGGAAGAAGACAATCTTGTGCAAGGAATAAACAACTGAACGAGATAAAATAGATTAAACCACATCAAGAAAGGGGAAGGAGCTAAGTATTCATTATTCACGAAGCAAGAAGCTAGAAAAATGAAGGGGAGGAAATAGCATATATAAAAATTGCACAGGTAGACTAATATATAACATAAACTTAAAAATTAGAGACCTCAAGCATGAAATTATGTAAAGAAAGGGGACCTATTTATAGGCTAAAACAATATTATTTTAGTATGCCTGCCTAATACGATATACTGTATTTAATTCTAATGGAGGGGAAGAATCTGTCTAACATTAGGATTTCATTATTACCTAAATTTGGAGATTAAGATTAACACAAGTAATTATAAAGACACGGATTTTTAAAACAATATTAAAACAAAACTAGGTCATTATAAAACTTCAGAGACTTTGTTGTTATCAATAATACATGAAATGATTAGAAAAAGCATAAACATGATCGAGTGTCATCTATCCCAAGCAGTACAGGGAAATCAAATGCAGAAATTCAATTTATATTTATCAATTTAAAAATGCAATTTAAAGACTATGGAAAAAAACACATAATTATAAATATAATGTATATATTATTTTATATATGTGTGTAGGATAAGTATATATTATATGCATTTTATGGCATCCCTATGTTTCATACATGTAATTGATTGTGTCTCAGTGGTCTTGTGGAATTCTATTCCTTCTTACTTTTGTACGAGAATAGTAGTCTCTACACTATAAAAAAATAGCAACAATGTGTGAACTCTCAACACACAACATATTCTCTTAAGCATCCATACAAAACAGTGTAAATCCCTGTGTGAAATGGCTTTGTTCCTAAACTTTTTCCTCAGAACCTCCATTCTTTGTTTCACAATCAAAACCCAAAATCAAATTTGCATATAACAAGACCATGTTTTTTCCCATGGAAATGTGTTGCACATATCGCAAAGTGTGTATCTCCTTGTATATTTTTTTAAATTTGAAAAAGTCAAAACAATGTTGGTCAACATGAATTTACAAGTCCTCCATTCATATCATTAAAAAAAACTTCAAACAAACCCCAAAATCACACAAATTCTAAGAAAATTAAAATATATTCTCGGATTCAAACAAAGAAAATGGTCTGATATTTTGAAGCTTCTTTGTCCCCATTCTACATTCCTACCTACATTCCACATTCCTGCCATTAGTAAAGCAACCTAACACTGTTAACACAAGGCAATCAACGTACTTAGTTTACAACCGATTTCTACACATGTTTGCAGTTCTCCTCGAAAATGAGTAGTGTATTTAAAGCCAAATTCTCACTTCTACCATGGATTCATAGATTCCATCATATGTAGTATGGATAATAAGCTACTGGGCCTATTTTTTTTTAGATTTTATGGCTAATAAAGCTTTGTGAGAGACCCTTTAAAGCAAAGAGAGCATTCGATTGGTCCAAATCAAAGGTCCGTGGAGGTATATTGGCCGCCAATTCAAAGGCTAGAGATATCAATCCATCTCTATGACCTAACTCCACGTTTAAGCAAACCAAAAGAACGTGTGTGTAGTTAAGTTTAGACTCTAATCTAAAACTCTGAAATAGGTATGATAGGTGTAACGTCAACCATTCTTACTATAGGTATTATTTAACTCAGAAGTATGTCTATGTCCTAGCTGGTTTGCAAGAAGGGAGGAAACCACAAGAATGTGCACTACCTACTTGTGGAGGTGGAGGAAGTGCAAGATGAATTCATCGTTAATCCTATCAATTCATCCATCGTGCATTCACCATTAATTTCATTAGTTTATCTGTTGATAGTGATTAATGTTGGTATATGTTATTTATTTTAATGATTTATAAGATAAAATGATTTTTTTTTATTAAATTTAGTAAAGAATTTATAATCTAAAAAATTGAGTTATGTGTTTTTTTCCATAGTTTTTTTTTTTAATGAAAAGAAAAAAATTAAATTAATTTATGAAATGTAGTTATGTTTCTTGAAACTAATCTTTAATTTATTCTTACAATTAATACTTAAGTTTTTACTAAAATTCAATATAATTTTAGATAATTAGTAACTTACATTTTATCAAATTCCTACAAAAAAATATGTAAAAGGCAAATACATATATTACAATTGTCATTATAACTTTAGAGAACTTTAAATTAAGTAGGTTTTATTTATAGGCTTCATTTATTGTACTTTTATTACTTCGGCATCTTCATTCGCTAGTTTAGGGAGTATGCTAGTTGTACTTCTTTCTTCTATATATAAAAGATCATTTCTTACAACAACAACTAAGTGGTCCTTTGGCATGTTTATTTTGAAGTAAACTTTCTCTGTTTTTAATTTTCTTTATTTTATTATCTAATTCTCTCCTAATAACACAATTTGATATCTAGTTTTATATTATCTTTATTAGTTTATCATCTAATTTTAATAAAAAATATAATTTTTATTATTTTCATTATTCTTTTATCACCTAATTTTAATGGTTAATTTATTTATTTATTTATTTATTATTTACTCTTTTTTTTTTTTCTTTCCTCTCTTCAATAATTATTTATTAATCAAATATAATTTTTATTATTTTCATTATTCTTTTATCACCTAATTTTAATGGTTAATTAATTAATTTATTTATTTATTATTTATTCTTTTTTTTTTTCTTTCCTCTCTTCAATAATTATTTATTAATCTTCTTCATTTATTCTTGATAATAGGTGGAATATCTACTTAAAATATTAAAGGTTTTAAGACTTAAATCTTAAAACTACAAATTTATCAAATATGATTTACAAGATGTTGAAGAGTCATGAAAAATATCAAGATAATCTATTCTTAGATCTCAACAAATTACAAGACAAAATTATAATTATAAATATTTAATTTGAATTTTAAAATTGTCATAATTCCAAAAGTGAAAAAACATAAAATCATAATAATTAAAAAAATCGCACTAAAATGAAAACGATCGGGAGTTTATCTAACGCCATAAAATCATAGTAATAAAAAAATTCAAAATAAAATAAAAACGATGGAGAGTTTATCCATCACCCTTTTATAGATGAAGAAGGAGGAATAAAATATAATACACAACTTTGATAAAATAAGTACTAAATTGTTTATTTTAAATAGTTAATTTGGTATAGGTATTAAAACTAGTACTCTTTAACCGGGGAAGGGAAATTCTAAAAAAATTAAGTAACTTATGACCATCATATTTAATAAGAGAACAAATGATGAAAAAACAAATAATATAGTAACATATGTTTTTATGACCATCATATTTAGTGAAAGAATAGATGATGAAAAAAAAAATAATATAAATAAGTGAATGGCTTAATCAATTTTTCCAAGTATATAGTCTGAGTGGGCTTAATGGTTAAGAACATGTGTTTCCTAGTAAGAGGTCATATGTTCAAATCCAGAGGGGGTGGGGTATGTATACCTCTATAGAATTTACGGTCTCATACACCAATTTGGTGTGATGGATCTCGAACCCTGATATTAAACATATATGTCTCCATATACTTCATCATGAGTTTGTGAATTATTTTATTCATAGTTGCAGCCACACCATCAACGTGTATTCTATTTGAAAGATCTTATTTAGACGTTAACAAACTAGAAATATGAAAGATCTTATTTAGATGTTAACAAACGAGAAATATGAAATCACCATGATAAGTGAAATGAAGGTAACATCAAACTATGAATTGAAGGCACAAAAAATTCTCCTTATTTCACCTTAGTTGCTCGTCTCAACTTCTGTTCAACTAAGATGTGTTATGGCAATAACAAAATCAGTTTGAAAAGAAGATGCGCTGGCTGCAAAGTTATTCACAGTACTTGAAGAAAGAGATCCAGTGAATAGGACTTCATCTGAAGTGAATAACCCTTCATGAGATTGTAGATCCTGTTAGTAAAGAGTATCAAATTGTGTGGGAGTTAGTGGATCCATGCTTACTACGACATTAGTATCTACATCAATGGGACAATTTTGTTGCAGTTACATGGCATAAGAAGGATCCAAAGTGGGATCAACTTGACTCAAGGATGAAAAATTCAAAATTATGTTTGAAAACCCGTTGCAGTGAGAAACTCCTATAGTATGAGCTCCTTAACAAGACAAAGCAATACAATTAATAGTATGTAAATTACTTAAGATTACATGTTAACTATACAACTTCTCACAATGTTGATGCTAAAACTTGATCTAAGACACTGAAAGCTACATGCTTATGAACCTATAACATGCTTATAATTAAAAAAAAATTACATGAAAGAGCAATTATAAAATTTTGGATCGGAAATGGAAATTTTGGATGGGAATTATAAAATGAAAATTTTGGAGTAGATTTGTCGCCATTGTCAGCATCTTAAAATACACACATTTACTCTGCAATACTTTCTGAGCAGCCTATATGTAGTGTTATTATATAGTGTTGATATATTATCATATGTAGGTATATTATGTATAGTTGTGTGATATTAATAATATATTGTAATTTGTGATATATATGTGTGTGGGGGGGTGATTATATGTATAAATGTAATAACATAAATATGTGGTATATATAATTATAAATATAATGTATATATTATTTTATATATGTGTGTAGGATAAGTATATATTATATGCATTTTATGGCATCCCTATGTTTCATACATGTAATTGATTGTGTCACAGTGGTATTGTGGAACTCTATTCCTTCTTACTTTTGTACAAGAATAGTACTCTCTACACTATAAAAAAATAGCAACAATGTGTGAACTCTCAACGCACAACATATTCTCTTAAGCATCCATACAAAACAGTGTAAATCCCGGTGTGAAATGGCTTTGTTCCTAAACTTTTTCCTTAGAACCTCCATTCTTTGTTTCACAATCAAAACCCAAAATCAAATTTGCATATAACAAGACCATGTTTTTTCCCATGGAAATGTGTTGCACATATCGCAAAGTGTGTATCTCATTGTATATTTTTTTTAATTTGAAAAAGTCAAAACAATGTTGGTCAACATGAATTTACAAGTCCTCCATTCATATCATTAAAAAAAACTTCAAACAAACCCCAAAATCACACAAATTCTAAGAAAATTAAAATATATTCTCAGATTCAAACAAAGAAAATGGTATGATATTTTGAAGCTTCTTTCTCCCCATTCTACATTCCTACCATTAGCAAAGTAGCCTACATTCCACATTCTTGCCATTAGCAAAGCAACCTAACACTGTTAGCACAGAGCAATCAATGTACTTAGTTTACAACCAATTTTTACCCATGTTTGCAGTTCTCCTTGAAAATGAGTAGTGTATTTAAAGCCAAATTCTCACTTCTACCATGGATTCATAGATTCCATCATATGTAGTATGGATAATAAGCTACTGGGCCTATTTTTTTTAGATTTTATGGCTAATAAAGCTTTGTGAGAGACCCTTTAAAGCAAAGAGTGCATTCAATTGGTCTAAATCAAAGGTCCATGGAGGTATATTGGCCGCCAATTCAAAGGCTAGAGATATCAATCCATCTCTATGACCTAACTCCACGTTTAAGCAAACCAAAAGAACGTGTGTAGTTAAGTTTAGACTCTAATCTAAAACTCTGAAATAGGTATGATAGGTGTAACGTCAACCATTCTTACTATAGGTACTATTTAACTCAGAAGTATGTCTATGTCCTTGCTGGTTTGCAAGAAGGGAGGAAACCACGAGAATGTGCACTACCTACTTGTGGAGGTAGAGAGGAAGTGCAAGATGAATTCATCGCTATTCCCATCAATTCATCCATCGTGCATCCATCGTTAATTTCATTAATTTATCCGTTATACTAATTAATGTTGGGTATATGTTATATTCTTTGCATGTGTGTGTGTGGGTGCGTCAGATTCGACAACTGCGTCTGACGATCCCTCTGGTAGTGCTCTTTGTGTCATGTGCGTCGGGGGCTTCCTAGGGGGGTCCCAGGGGGGGCCACGTATGCCCCCCCCTAGTTACGTGCAGCATTCCGCACTGGGCGGTAGCCTGGGGCAGTGCTCCAAAATTTATTTTTGGGTCGTTTTTGTTATTTTTAGCGGATTTTTCTATTTTTAGCGATTTTCTAAATTAATCTTGGATTAAGGGATTAGGGTTTTGGTATCTACGGAATACCTAAAAACATTGTATATATTGTATGGTGAATGGTGAAATTAATATAATGAAGAGTTGAAAGGTTTTCCCCAGTTGAGGGTTTCCAGTATAAATCTATGTGTACTATGTGTATGAGTCATTGATTAATTTTTGTTTTGCTTAACAATTTATATGCATTGCTTTACTTCACAGGTTTAAAACTTACAATTAATTTCCCTATACTCCCAACATCAATTGAGGAAAAAACAATATGTATATTCTAAAAAATTAAAAAAATGCAATTATATTAAATCTATTTGTTCAATCCATGATCAAATAAAAGCATAACCTGATCAGAGCTCGGTGTTGACGTTGGTTTCCATTGGAAGTGACTCTGCAGGTATGCATCCTCTATTTCTTCTCCAATCAGATGTAAATGAAGGAAGGTGGTGTATATTAAAAAAATGGAGGAACTTACTACAATAGACTTCAAGAATTCACACTCCAGCAAGGAAAAAGAGAAAACAAGATAGCGTTTAATATATATTAAAAAATAGAGGACCTTACTACGAAAGATTTCAAGAATTCACTCTCCACCATGACAAACAAGAAGATAATGAAAAATTAAGAAGACGGGTTGACTGACAAACCAAAAAAAAATGTCCACATACCAAAGCACCACCATACACCACAGAAACAAGATCCACCTACAAAAAAGAGTAATAAAAAAGCAGAAAAAAATATTGAAAAGCCTAAACCATTTATTCCTTTGCATGATATCCACATCCCTATACCAGATCCATTTTTCTCACTTTAGTTGGATCACCTAGAAAAATGCAAAACCATTCTACTCAAATTGATGGTGGATATGAAGGTTCTGCTAAGCGCATTAGGATCTCGCTCCTTGTTGATGAAAGCTGGTTTGAAATCTAGAGGCATCTCCATGTTGATCGAAAGCCAGTTTGAAAGCGAGAGGCATCCCACTCCTACATTCAAAGCCTCTTGTGTTTCCTCTTAGGCGATGTCTTGAGTAATGTGATAACCTTGGTTACACAACCATTTCAGACACCTTGTTTGAGTGAGACCCGCTTAGGTATGTCCCAATGGAAGGTGTGTAAAGAAGGAGACCATCCACCAAAAGTAGTATTGATCCCCACTAAAACCACATCAGAGCACTTTCATCTGCATGTACCATTGAGAGTTTCTATGCTCATCACAAATGGTTGTAGCAGAAATATTGTCTTCCAGGCACGAAAAGCTAGAACAATTCTTAAGAACCCTTGTATTGCAATTCAACTTCTCTCTCATGGCTTCTATTCTCACAACTATTAAATTTTTATATTATTATATAGAGTTGAATTTTCCTAGACTTTATAGTAATTTAGGTTATGATTATTAAATTTTGTCAATGTTCTGCAAAAACAAATAGTTATTTTGATATAAAATTTAAAATCTTCTGTGCTTACCAATATTGTAAAGTTGGCTTTACCTTATAATGTTTTGATTATGAAAAAGTTTAGAACAAAAGGAAATATTTTTGTTCATGTAATATTAAATTTTAATGCAAGCCAATAGATACAAGGTCTTATTACAAACATGTGTAGCATAATGGTATCTTTTTGAATCAATTGGCTTTTGGGGGGTTTTGTTGGTATTTGAGTTTTCAACCGTCACAAAATCCCCTGCTTCCATATGCATGACTAAATACTCTCGATATTGTTATCATAGAAATATGGAAGCTTGATTTATTGACATAGAATGTTGTTAAGGTCTATAATAAAATTAGTGACAGGGAAAGATAACATAATGCAATATTTCTACCAATCCTTCCATGAACGACACTTTAGCATAACTATTCCAACCACCTGTCCATTTACTGCGTGCGCTTCGTCCGGTCCAGGGGCCTTGTCCATCCCGGCTTCTTCACGAATAATTCAATCTGCGTGATCAATCCTTTGACCTTCACTACAAATGCAGGGCATTGCAGACACACGACCCTGGGCAATCTCTCGAAGGTGATCGACATAGGGAATGCTTCTAATGCCTGCAACAGATCGAGCCTGAGAACTTACTCTTTATGTTAGTGATTGGCATTGTTTATTGAGCATATGTTATTGGTTTTTCATTTTCCTTTCTAATAACATAATAGGTTTGAAATTTTATAGCACTCATAAAGAAGACCCTGCCAAAGAAAAATCTCATTCTATTTTAATAAACTTCGAATATGCGACAATTTACAGTGGATTTCAAGGTGAATTTTTACTACTCTTGTTTTTTTATTTAAGGTGAAATTGAAGGTGAATGATATTAAATTGTGTATAATGTGTAATGCAACTATCAAATAAAATCCATAATCAAACCATGATTGTAAACTTGTGGATGGATTGTAAGAAGAATTGATCCTGCCGCATATTTTATCATTTTACTATTGATTTATTGACATAGAATGTTGTTAAGGTCTATAATAAAATCAGTGACATGTCGAGATAACATAATGAAATATTTCTACCAATCCTTCCATGAACACCACTTTAGCTTATATATTTAGCGGACCTACTAGTAAATACGAGAAGAGGTTCAATCTCCATCTTAATAAGTATCTGCATCTGAAGTTGTATTCAGAACAAAGGTAGCCTTGGAAGCGAGCTTTATATTCATACATTGTCACTTAAATGTGTGGGATAAAAAAGGGACTTGCCTGATCCAATAAGGGTTAGACAAAGTTAGTGCAATTTCTACTGTACTAAGTTGAAGGTATGTGAGCCGGTACAGTGGGTGAAAGGTTGGATGATCCTGTTCCTGGCTTGCATTAAAGGATCTTTTTACCTCCCTCCATTCGATATTAGAATGTCTCCTCTATTGTACCATGCGTGTCAGGACCTTTCCTTTTTTCTCTTGCTAATGAAGGAGGAGGGAAAGTATTATACTGCCAAACATACATGTACGTGGAATACCATTTTAGAGATTGCTATTACCCTCTATTTGAATATAGAGGTTATTATTTTCCTAATCCCCAACCAGCTTCGGGCCGACCATCCTATTTATTGAGTATGCTCACTTCTGGGAGGTCTCCCCTTTTTCAAATGCTCCTAGGACAAGTTCATTCCTTTTGGGGGATTTTGTTTCTTTGGCGCAGTAATCCAAAATTTTGCTCCCTATTTCAAAATTTATCTCTATTTCTATTTTCAGTGGAGATGAATGTGTAGAATTCACTTGTTTTTTGTCCCATTAAAATGGTATTGAATTTTAGTCATATTGGCACAAAATGATGGTTCTTGGTAAAATTGATTTGTGTTACTCTGAAAATATGTGTTGTTCACTAAGATTTTGTTGATACCCCTTTGATCTGGACTATGCGTTGGGTTTAGCATGGATCTGGCCCCTGGTTTTTTTTCACGCAATAGTGTTAGGTGTAAAACAATTGTGTTTGTTTATTTTTTTTATTTGTACCGTTTTACCATTCCATCCCAATGTTAGTAAGAGATGTCTTTTTGATGTGGATTCTGAGAGGTGAAATTTCATAGACTTGAGAAACTGTTAGCTAGATGACAACACCAAAGACATTTCTTTTTCCTTGTAGAAGTTGTAGACCGAATGGAGCAAAGATGTCTTTCAAACCTCAAGCATTCCATATACTCCAATCCTTCGAACTTGTGGATCTTTCGCAGTAGTCCAAGTATGGAGCTAAGTTTTGGTAGATTTAAATCCCAATCCTATAAAATTAGTGATGGGTCGAGATAACATAATGCAATATTTCTACCAATCCTTCCATGAACAACACTTTATCTTATATATTTAGCGGACCTACTAACTACATCCCAGAAAATATGAAGGTTGAGAACAGGTTTTTCACTAAGACTAACATAGCATCCCTTCAAGTATGATTCTACCATATTCAGATAAAAGTAGGGTATAGCGACATGGCTTCACCTTGCAATCTTTAAAACCAAACTTCAACTGTATGAATGTCATAGTAGTGAATTGGTTAAATAATGATGCATTGAAACCTAACTTCTAGAAAAAAACTAATACATAAAACTTCATCTTTGTCAAAATTCAAAGTCTCCCCTTTAAAATTCAATTGTGGCAAAAAGGAATATGAAAGAAACATTTTTTCTATTAGCAATTTAAAGCGTTGAAATTCAAGTGGCCACAAGGAGCTTTGCTATAGTCTCCAAGCAATAATTTTAATCTATATTTTTCTGAATATAGAAGGTGGTGTCAAACTCAAAGCAATGAAATATATTCAAAATAAAACTAAGAACCGCCTCGCATATAAAATGATGTAAATTATTGCCAAAGCTAGACAGAAAAAACAAAGGAAAGTAACACTGGTTATCAAATATTCAAATCTACATAGAAGAAAAGAAAATAAACTCCCAATATAGGGTTGTTAATGATGTCAAAATAATAGAGTGAAAATAGAACCAGGCATTGGATTGTAAATTCCTGGTCAGTCTCATTGGATAGGATTTTTTCCTTATCTAAATCGCTAAACAATAGTGGTATGTTGTGATAGGGACCTCATAAACTCAGTTTTTCCCTCCCTCCCTTCTAGTTGTTGAACCCAAAAGAATAAAATCGCATGAAACTCCATGGGAGTAAGACGTAGATCAATCGCACAGTAGAGACAAATGAATAGGGATTGGAATTGTTTTTGAAAACAACGGGCATACAAGGATGAAAAAGAAACCTGGAAGTGACCGCTTGGGCTTGGAGTCGGTGAAGTATAGGACGCGTGGAGATATGAATCATCCATCACTGATATATAATTTCTGGGAAGCCACAACTAAAGGTTAAAAAGCACAGACAAGGGACTCTTGGTGGTGGATCCCTCAGATGCCAACATGCAATTACGCCCCAGCTGAAACCACTTCATAAAACGATTGGTTTCCTCTTATCTGATCATGTGAAAACCTTGTTGTGGCATTTGGGTGAATGCAGGAACAAGGTTGTAGTGTATCGGTGAAGGAAACAACATGCACTGAGGGAGTGGAGCGGGAAAAACGTGTGGTAGATAAAAACACGTGGCCGGTTTCCAATGGATATGGATAGACGACGAAAGGGCGAGAGGAACTGCCCCGAAAAGAACACCTTCTACGTAATAAGTGTAATTTTTTTTTCATTATTTTGTATTGAAGCAAATTATAGCATGGGTATAAATAATTTGGTTGAACTAATGGTCCTCAAAATTCTATTAAGAAGAGCTTCATGTGGTTTGAGAGCTTTACAAGTATTTGGAGATTCTTTATTGGTGGTCAACTAGATGCTAAGCTAGTAGTAGATTCATAATTTAGATTTAAAGGATATGGCACTTTACTTGAAGGAAGGTAATTTAAGTGTTCAAATCATTTTCTATTAGTCAACAAATATAGAGTGTAGTTTAGTTATGTTTGAAAGTATTTAGGTTTTGTAAAGTTTAGACAATGTAGTGGATAGTATAAATAGTATGATTGTTTGAAAAAAATATGGGATGATAGTATAGGAATTTTGACATGCCAAAGCATATGATCAAATGTATTTTTAAATATTTTTGTATATGACACATTTTACTTATAATGAAGTGTAAAATGTATCTAGTTTTTCATGGTAAGATAGAAAGAAGTTGTTCTCGGGGTGTAGAATAGTTGGTGATAGAATGTACTGTTAAGGCACTTTGTTATGTGAAGTCATCAGTTCGAAACTTTGATTAGTCATGTGTCATACGAGTACATGCCCAATAATTGTTATCCTCCCCACCCATTTTCAATTCTCATTGTTTATATTTTTCATAGTGATATTTATATTTTTTATAATCAAATTTATGGTTGAATCAATTTAAAAACATTTTTTTCATAAATTGTGAAAATTTGTAAAAAAAATTATTTTATCATCTTCACTTGTTTACTAAGAAATCTATAAACATCATCATTATCAATAATTTTTATTTATCAATAAGTTATAAAAATTAAGCACAACAAACCTAAAAGGAAATGGACACATATGGTTTTGGTCATGCACTTGTAAAAAAATTTACTAAGAAAACTATAAACATCATCATTATCAATAATTTTTATTTATCAATAAGTTATAAAAATTAAGCACAACAGACCTAAAAGGAAAATGGACACATATGGTTTTGATCTTGCACAACTATGAACGGTTTAGCAAATACCAAAAGCGTTCTAAAACACATAATAATTTATAAAAATTAAGCACAACAAAACTAAAAGGAAAATGGACACATATAGTTTTGGTCATGCACAACTATGAATGACAACTATGAATGGTTTAGCAAATACCAAAAGTGTTATGAAGCACATATTAGTAGTCCATCCATGACCAACATTGGTACTTATTGCCTCATAGGTAGTAGTGCAAGTCTCCATCGTATCAAAATTTGGTGTTCAGAAAATTTCAGGCAATAAGTACCATTAATTAAAATTTGTTATCTAATTAATAAGAAAACGTTTGTCACATTACTTATGTGTGAAATACTTAGCCTATGCGAGGCATTGATTTACTTAAACAATTCCAAAAAAATGTATAATGCATTTTCAATAGCCTAATGAGAAGGGACCAACATTGAATTTTTGGTTCATGTGAATTACAATGTTTAGTTACAATATACTTTAATTAAATATTGGAGTATCTTAAAGGTTTGGAAGTTGGCCCAAAGGGGTATGGTTTATTGGCAAGCAACAGGGTTATTAGGTTGGTTTATCGACAAGCAACGAAGTGATTGGACTTGTATTAATATGGAAATCCAAGTTCAAAACTCTATGCAGTTGTGACAGTAAATATTTCCTTGTAAATATTAAAAACATTTCAAAAAAAAAAGTTTTCGAAGATGAATATTGAAAAATAGATATATCATAAAATATGTTGACAAGTTGATCTTGAATACATTATTATTACATTGTTGTGTGACAAGTTGATCTTGCATACATTATTATTACGTTGTTGGGTGACAATTTGATCTTGAATGCATTATTATTACATTATTGGGTGATGGTGTATGGACTATATTATGATAGCCATAAAATATTGTCCATTTTAGATACTCTATTTGTAAAGCCCTCTGCGACACCCATCGAGCGTGCGTGCTCCTTCGGCAAACACGATGACAAGTTGGTTAAGAGAACACAAGGGGCATGCAATCGATTGGGTGGACGAAGTCTTATATGCACGAGCAAGAGCACCTTTGGCGCATGATGGTGACGTGCAGACTTAAGGGGGCACACACCTCACTTGCCTTGCGACAAAGGTTGAATACTTGGGTTGTGTTTAGGCAAGGACAGGGAGACTTGGGCACGTGCCCAAGGATTGGACCCGCTTGCCCTTGCCAACACAAGCATGTTGGAGAGGTTGGATGACCCCATCGACACACCCACAAAGAGTCACATCGGTCAACATAAGGAAGAACACAAGGCAAGGGAACACCCAAGAGAAAGGGGCACGTCGACATGAGGAGCATGCCCAGGTGATGGGGCGCTCCAATACGAAAGGACACAAAGGTTCAACGAGCGCACAGGTTCATGGGTCTGGTGTTCTATGAAGGGTTGCATAATTCTGCGAAGGGGCGTGATGGTTCACGAATGGAGACAGTTGGAGTCCATATAAAGAACATAAGGCACGTTAGACAAGAAGGCGAGAATGTGATGAGCAAGCAAGGAGGAAACCAAGGAAGGGTTAAATCTTAGTAAGGCATAACATAAGACAGAGTTAGGAAGACATGGAAGACAAGTAACCAAGGGGGGGACGCACAAGGGAAGTTTGGTGAAGTCTTATCACAGGTCTGTGGGAGGCATGCTATGAGTCAAATCCAAAGTCTATGCTAGCTTGGTGAAGTCTTGCGACATAGAGGAGATGATGAGTCTATGGTGGGCACACATCTAAGGCGCACCATAGAGGTTGTGAAATTTGTTGCAACAATGAAGTTGGTGGGGCGAATATGTGTATGAGTTGGTGAGGTGAGGTGAGTTGTGTGACTCTGCCCAAGTTGTAAATCAAGTAAGTAGTGTTCATATTGTAATTGTTTCGCAATATAAATAACCAAGCAGGGTGTTAGCCACCGTTGGTGTTGTCCGCACTATAAATTGTGTCTCTTGTTTGTTTCACAAGTGTTGTCGCAGTTTTGCATGCCCTGGAAAGAGGAAAAGAATTAGCATCTCGAGCATATCTCGAAGGGGGTTGTGACAAGTGGTATCAAAGTGGGCACGTGGATGTCCTCCTTACGGTTAGTTGTTGCAGACAACTAGAGAAGTATCCTTGTGGGGATGAATTTGGACAATGTGGGGCAATAGTTGGACAACCCAATGCATAAAACATAAGGATATTGATGTTGATGGAACAAAGGCTTGCCGATGTTGAAGACATAGTTGGAGATCTAGATAAGGCAATGGATGGCTTGGCAAATGTCTGTTTGAAGTGTGAAGAATTGCAACAAAGATAGGAGGAAGTCACAGAGATGAGGACGTCAGAGCAGTTCATTGAACAAGAGAAGAGACCATTCATAGACTAAGAGGATGAGAGGGAGACAAGACAACCTTGGTGGAGGAGAACCAAGACAAAGGTTGATTCCTCCTCTAGTGAACTTAGGAAAAGTGAATGGTCGTATGACCCCAATTTAGAATGACTTGTTGAGGAGTGTGAAGGTAGAATCAGTTTAAGTGTGTCATTGCTTATGTATATAATGTAGAAGTATGGTGACTCTTTGTTGATCACATCGAGATAAATTAGACATGAGGGAGATGGCCCAACTAGACATCCTCCTTCACCTTCAAACTAGACAACAACACATTGACTCACTGTCTTGGTGGGGGATAGTGAGGCCTTTGGGGTGCCTTGGTGAAGTCTATTGGGAACGCAGGATGGGTGAATTGACATATTGGAAATGAAAAGTTGTGAATGTGGCAAGTTTGCGAAAAGGGAACTGTGTTTGAGTGTGAATATGTGAGTTCTTGCGACAGAAGTGTGATGATTGGAATAGCTATCTAATTAGCCGAAGTCACAAGGGGATAAAATGCATGGAAGCATGATCAGATAGACCAAAGTATGGATGCAACAGTAAGTTAATGAGACGCAATACCTCATGGACTCATCAAAATTCCTAAGGGGAGTTTTCCTTGACGACAATAGTGGGAGATAACAGATGTTGAGTAGTGACGAGATCCAGAGATGGGGTAGGGGCACCATGGAGATTGATGGATGTTGTCAAGGCCGACAACAAATTTAATTGGGGGAGGATGTAAAGTCCTTTGTGACACCCACCAAGTGCGCACGCTCCTTGGGTAGACTTAACAACAAGTTGGTCAAGAGAACACAAGGGGCATGCGATCGGTTGGGAAAACAAATTCTTATAGGTGCAAACAAAACCTTGGGCGCACAATGGTGATATGTGGACCCAAGGGGGAATGCGCCTCACTTGCCTTACAAAGAAGTTTGAGGAATTGGATTTCATTTGGGAAAGGACAGGGCGACTTGGGTGCATGCCCAAGAAGTGGACCTACCTACCCTTGGTATCACAGACACATTGGAGAGGTTAGATGACCCCATCGACACACCCACGAAGAGTCACGTCGGTCGACACAATGAAGAACATAAGGTAAGGGTGAACACTTGAAGACAATGGGGCGTGTTGACATGAGGAGCATGCCCATGTGATGGGGTACACTGGTACAAAAGAACGTGAAGGTTCAATGAGTGCACGAGTTCATGGGTGCGTTGGTTTGCAAAGGGGAACATCATTTCAATGGGCGCGTCAGTCTGTGAAGGGTCACGACACCCAAAGGGAACGACGGTTCACAAATAGAGATGGTTGGAGTCCATATAAAGAACACAATGTGCATGAGACAAGAAGTCATGAACTAACTGAGAAAGCAAGAAAGTGACCAAGGCAGGGTTCAATTTGAGTAAGACAGAACAAAAGGCAGAGTTACGAAGACATGGAAGACAAGTAACCAAGGGGGGGATGCACAAGGGAAATTTGGTGAAGTCTTATCACAGGTCTGTGGAAGGCATGCTATGAGGAAAATCCAAATTTTGTACTAGCTAGGTGAATTCTTGCAAAATTGATATAAAAAAAAAAACATAAAATTATAATAATTAAAATAAAAATGAAAAAAAATACTCATAATAATTAAAACAAATCTCACTAAAATGAAAACAATTGAGAGTATATCCAACACCATAAAATCGTAGTAATAAAAAACTCCAAATAAAATAAAAATGATTAAGAGTTTATCCATTGTCTGTTTATAAATAAAAAATAAAAATAAAATATCATACACAAAATAAATAAGTATTTTAATTATTTATTTTAATTTATTAAAAAAATAAATATATATATATATATAACCTTTTTATCAAGACTTTTTTTCCATTCATCTAAGGATGAAAG
Organism: Picea mariana; assembly: GCA_032191745.1. Taxonomy (NCBI): domain Eukaryota; kingdom Viridiplantae; phylum Streptophyta; class Pinopsida; order Pinales; family Pinaceae; genus Picea; species Picea mariana. The sequence continues at coordinate 86,906 of JASDQU010010411.1, read as the reverse complement.
GTTGTAAATGTGTCAAGCCTCGTGTCAAGAATGTTATAAAGAGTTTTTTTTAAGTTGGAAATGAACATAGGGTTTTAATGGTTGATAATGGATATTTGCAATCTTAAATTGTTCATATGGTTAGGAGGCTTATTACAAAACACATCGAGACAAACAAAAAAAATGGAAAAAGGTCTGTGCAACCTACTTCATGTTGTTGTATTTTGCATTTGAGTAAGTAACATAATTCTTTATATACATCTACATGTTTATGTGAAGGTGTGTTTGTTGGAAATATTTCTATATTATTATTAATGTCTTATAAATGCTAAAATGACTCGTTATCTTGGAGTAATGTGCCTTCCAATTAATATTATTGGGCTTATGTTTGGTTGGAACACACCTTTTTCCAATGTCTTTTCATAGCTCTTCTGAAATCTATTTTCTAGTTATGGGAGAGAAGTAGAAGTAAGAGCATGCACCTTATACTTTCCCCACCTTTTCAAACCAAACCCACACTTTCTTTCTTTTCCACCCGCCCTTCTTTCTCAAAGTGAAAAAACACATTATCATGTAGATACAAATTTGGTTGTAATGGTCCTCATAAAATATCTACATAAATTTAGGCAACTCTTGATCTACTTCATAATGCTTAGTCTAATTATGTTTCTAATATCCCTTGTTGTATACATAAACACAATATTTTTGTGTATGTGAGGAATTCCATATTTATGAACATTTTGTATGCAAGTTAATAGTTTTATATGTTAGTATTTAACTTTTGATTTTGTATGTAACTTCACAGTTTTATAATATTATGTTAGTATTTAATTTTTGATATTTTATATAAAATTATTTGTATTAAATATAATTTCAAATAAATAATTAATGTAATTAAAATTAATTAATTACATATTATTCTAATTATTTTAATAATAATAATAATTTGAAACACAAATTAAAAGTTTAATATTTTTTTATAAATAAATAACATCTCTATCACTTATAATCATTCTATTATCCATTAATCAATATTGATATTTTTAAATATTTTTTTTATAAATAAATAAGATCTCTATCACTTATAATCATTCTATTATTCATTAATCAATATTGATATTCATTTAGGAATGATTTTTAAAAATCATAGATTCATTGCAACTTGGCTAAGTAGATTCCCCAATCTTTTGTTTCTTTTTGTTCCCTTATATTTATTATTATTATTTGGTCAAGTTGGATATCTATTTTAGTTACAATGATATCGATAGAAAAGGACCTTCACATTACAAAGGGAATAATATTCTATTGTAGAATGGAATTAAGGTGATATTTAATTGGTTAAAAACTAGACTCAAAGGTGCTTTTATATAGTACTCACTAAGGGAGATATGATTGTTGCAAGTTTGCCATTTGGATGGTAGGATATTGGTATGTGATTTTAATAATGGTTTTGTTGTGTTAGTGTTTTTTTTAATTGAGTATAGACTACACAAATGCTTAAGTTGAATGGACAACATTAACGAGTTGAGCTATAATTAGATATTGTAGTGCACTTTGTTGTTAAAGTTGAGATTTCTTATAATAAAGTTAAGTGTTGTTTTAGTGGTTATGGGCATGTTATAATGAAGTTAAGTGTTGTCTTAGTGGTTATTGGTTAATATGAGGATGTTTAAATGTTAGAAGTTAAAACATTTTGTGAGGGAGTAAAATTGATTTAGAGTTGAATGTTTGAGTACAAAAGAGACAATAATTTCTAAGTATAAGAGGTTTCATCAATGGGAGGCAAGGAAAAGATAGTGGGAAAGAAACCTAATAAAGGATGGAGGATCAAACTATTGTATAATAGAGTCATATCAAATAAGAAAGTCTCATAATAGATAGTGAGTAGTGGATAAGGGAAAATCAATAATTAGGGAAGTTGAGAACCAAGACATTGGGTATCGTAGAGGACAATGCACCAAATACTTAATTAAACATTGGACAAAACACCTAATAGGATTTTGAATCGAACAATGGATAAATATTAGGATAAGACAACAATGGTCGATTGCATGGGCACCAAACAAGGAAAATAGGTATAGGGGAGAATAAAGTGTCATAGTCGATGCCTACTAGACATCAAATAGGGTTGTAGTGTACGGATTTCTCACTCTGTACTCTTCATACATGCACTCCTTCATATCTTGGTGTGGAGTGTGTTTATAATGCACCCACCATACACAATCCACATGAGGATAAGAAAAAAGACCTTCCACTTTTCCTTGTGGTAATCCATTTATGTTGGTTTAGTGTCCCTTGAATCACCTTTTCTAGCCCAGGCACATGACCATGGTCCATCCACATGATTTCTAGTGCTTTGATAAGGTCCCTTTTGTTTTGTCCCCTTCACTGTGACCCTTGGTCGCATGTTTGGCCCTTCCATTTGGGTTCCCAATTTAGGACACCTTCCAAATGACTTGATCAAGCCTTGATTTGTGTGCCCTTGATTTGGTCTTAGTTAGTTGGGAATGCCTCAATTTAGATTTCTAATGAGTCTAAATCCATTTAAGCATGTTTTTAGGGGGGTCTACTTCATCAAACTTCCCTTTTCCCTAATTAGTGTAGTTACGAGAAGCATAATGCAATTTTTTTTGCATCTTACCATGCCTTTGCCTCACAATCCATAAATCAAAGGGGCCTTTTTCTCTGAATTACCTACAACATAGTTAAACAATGAATAGCCTAACATTCACCCATTCCCTTAGTAAAGGGCATTACCAAATCCATTTAAGTCACTTTTTAGTGAGCTTTATTAATGGTTCTAAATTGATATCTCTTACACTTTGTTACTCTATTAGATTTTCACAAGATTGTGACTTAAATCTTTTGCTTCTATTTCTCACAAACTTGGACTACTTTGTTCCACTATCTCCTCATTCTTGTAGCCACCTAGAGGCTCCCTCAATAGGTATTTCATCTTGTTTGGCTTGGTTTCTCTCTTGTTGGATCAACAGATTGATCTAGAGTGTATTTGGCATGGGCACATCCTTGTATCTTGGACTTCTCACATCACCAACTCAAGGGAGGTTCCAACACAATCTTAGGTGAGAAAGGAACCTTCTAATTAAAAGTACCAAGGGTCTCATTAGATACATCATTAAATATATCTATTTGTATAATTGATTGCTTGGTGTGTGTTTATGCCATTGTATATTATTGGAGATAGTTGTTTGGAGTCTATTTTGGAAGGGATCTTGGACAAGTTTTAGGGGTGTTTGAGTAGTTTCTTCCCTTTATTTGGTTTCCATTTATTTTCTCCTTGGTTTAGTCCAAGCAGCCTTCCTTCTCTCTTTCTCTTGTGCATTTATTTACAAAAACCTAGTAAAAAAATTGACTCACCTAGGGCATAAATAAACCCTAAGATCCTCTTTTCTTTTGCTTGCAGATGATAGTGAAAGGGGTAGTTAACTTAATGCTTGCAACTTTCTAGGTTTTATTGGGTTGACAAGTGGGGTTAATTAGGTTGCATCTCTCTCTCTCTATGTGTGTTTGTGTGTGTGTCTCTTTACTTGCCATTAGTATTTATTAGCTCACCAAAGTGAAAGAGGAATAAATATTAGTTTGGTTTTTTTTTCTTTTGTTGATTTTGTTGGTTCATTTACTTGTTTCAAAGGCCTAAATGCATTTACCCCTAAAACTAACTTACAACCCCGGGGTTCACATAATCAAACACTTAATTTCAATAAACCTAGTGACTCCATATCCCTTCCAAGCTCTAGAATTTGGGTTGTTCTCCTTGTGGTAGTGTGGTGCCTCACTCTAACAACCATGCTATAAGGACATTCAAACGAACAATGATTTGGAGGGTGATAACACTTTATAAGATAAGGAATTTAGTGGAGGAAAATGAGCATTCTCGAGAAAAAAAATGAAGAAGAGGTCACTCTCCTCTAGTTTTCCCACTACCAAAGGGACGAGGAAACATAATGGATAAAGGCAAGGGAAAGGAAGGTGAGACATCAAAACTTGGAGAGAGAGAGAGAGAGAGAGNGGGGCAAAGAGCAAGAAGAAGAATTCCATAGAGAGCACTTGTGAAAGAATTTGTTGTGAAGTCCAAGAAATCGCCTAACGATTCAACATAAAAATTGTAGAAACAAGTTGGAAGTGTGAGAGTATAAAAACAAGATAATGTAGAGGGTTCCAACAAAGATAGAGATGTCCATCATCCACAAAGAATATCCAAAACCCTAGATGTATCCAAATTCTCACTTATGATAAAGCACACATGGGGACAACCACTTATTTTCCCTAGATGTATATGGAAAAAATAAGGACAAATGAATAAGGTCCATTCAACAAATGGACTAAAAGCAAATTTGAAATAATGGAGGAAATGTCTAAGGAGATCAAAGATGTGATTAAAGCATTGAAGCAAGATTTGATACAACTATTTAACGTGTGAAGCAAGTTTGATACAACTATTTAACATGTGGGAGACAAAGTCTTGAACGTTTACCCATAGCTTGTTGAAATTGTATGTCAATTCAATGTACTCTAATCTATTTGCTTATCTCCACATATTAAAAAAACAAATTTTTTTTAAAGGAAAAAGTACCTTCCTACACGTCAAAGTAAAAATATAACCTCAAACTTAATGAAAATCTAACCTCAACACTATTAAAAACTTCCTTAGAAAACTCCATGGAAAAGACGCTAAATATAACATATGGTCACTCAAAATCATCAAATTAATTTTTAATTTTTTTTTTAAACACCTTCCTACACTTCAAAGTGAAAATCTAAACTCAAACCTAGTGAAAATCTACCTTCAAACCTATTGAGAACTTCCTTAGAAGACTCCATGGAGAAGACCCTAGATAGAACATATGCTCACTCAAAATCATCAAATTGGCCTTTGGAAAGAAGGGTCGAGGAGGCCAACATTCTTATCCTGTAGCGATGGTTTTCAAATTTGTTTGTTGTGGGTAATCTCTATCCCGTTTGAATAAGCTGTCAAGTTTTTAAAATTTTGTAAAAGCTAATCAAAATCCATGTTATGTAGAGAAAATAAGAGTATTTTATACCAAGAATTGAAAGATAGTATGTAGGTAGGTTATGTAAAGTTGTATTTTTATTGGAGTTGAAGTATGATTTAAAATTGTTTGGAGTTGAAGTATGATTTAAAATTGTTTTTGTTTGGTTAAAAATTTATCTTCCTTAAATAGAAGGTAGGAGTGAAAATTTATCTTTTTACAAATGGTTATGTTATTTTAGATGACTTAAATCTACATTAATGAATATCAATTAATAATAGATATTTCCATTAAAATTATGATATATTTTACAACTTTACCACACCGTTCAGCCTGGCGAAACCTCACGAATCAAAATTCTGATCTTGGAAAGCCCTCTCCCCACTCGGCTCTTCATCAGAAAAAACTGTGTAGATGAGAAAAAATTGTGTAGATGGGACAACGGAGGACTCCCTTTATACATTTATCTCTATAAAATTCCGGTGGTTATCAAACAGAGTAGTCACCTCAGAATTCATCAACAATTATATAAGAGGTAGCATTCTCATGTCGTTGTTCCATTGACATAGTGAATATTTCTGTTGAGAAGCATTTTTCTCAACGAAAATGGAATAATGAATCTGGTATAATAATGTATTTATGTTGGAAGCGAAATTAGTATAAGCAATTTTTTTTAATATATAAAAAATATTATAAGTATTTAATCTAATAATGGATAATATTGATTGTTGACTATTCTTTTAAATCTAATTATTTTATTTATTTATATCAAATTAATTTTTTTTTATAATTTTTTGATATTATTTAAAAAGTTTATTGAAAAATTGAAAAACATTTTAATAATTTTAATGAAAAATGATTACAAATTTAACTAATCTTTAAAAACTTTATTTAAATCATTAAACCTCTCTTTATTCTTATTTAATTGTCTATTTACATTTAATATATAAAAACTCTACTTAAATCATTAAATCTCTCCTAA
>JASDQU010010410.1:144546-154667 GCA_032191745.1 Picea mariana | reverse complement strand
GATTCTATTAAGGAACAATACTACAATGTTGGAAGTTATGACGACCTATATACAAAATGGACCACATTGTGGTAGGAAAGAGACCAAGCAGGGCCATCGTTCACAAATATATTCCATACCTTGTGCACCAAGATGGATATCAAAGATTCTAAGTGAAATATGGTGCTCAAGTATCTTGGTGGTATGCATATATACATCCATATCGAAATGGATTTTCTGGGCATCTCATCCTTTGGCAAGACCTATCAATATGTCATCAAAATCGAGCAGAAGATTAAACAAAAGAAGCAACAATTTGGGCCTGGGAACCCCTCATAGTAAAGTAAGGGAAGCCCCAACCTAAAGAACAAAGGACAAAGAAAATATGGACAACCTCAGGACAACCAGGCTAATCCAAAAGAAAAGGAGGAAACTAGAAAGACAAAGAAAGATATCGGGAAGTGGTGTGACTTCTGTAAGATCCCTTGGCATAACACTTTTAATTTCCGCTCAAAAAGTCGTTGGTGGCTGATGTGAAATTGTCACACACCCACTATGGAATAATAGATTTTTGCACATTTTTCTTTCTTTTTCTTTATCGAGGGACAGAGTTCCTGAATTCCTATGAGGTTCTAGCATAGGCTAGGTCTTTCGATCGGGAACTTCACTAAACTAATTCACAGGTTCTTTCATTGAGAATCCGTCCTATACAACTCAAGCACCAAACTCATGTTTCACCTCCATGTGATCATCGGTTATGACCCCGGGCTAAGCCAAGAGGCACCTTACATATTTTGGGACTTTTGAAATCGGGAGTTAGAAAAGCAAAGGAGTCGAGTTCTTCGACTCTTCAAACCTCGAAACCCGAAATCCTATTCACACTAAGCCGCTTCGGGATTTCACCTACCAGAACTTCGCGTACCGGGATTTTGTGATGTGTGAAGATGAGGGGTTTTGCACCTGGGTTTCCCAGGAGCCAAAAATCCGAAGCCCATATATACACTAAGATCATTTTGGGGATTCGCAAGTTGGGATTTCGCAATGTGTGCAGACAAGAGGTCTTGCACTTGGGTTTCCCGAGAGCCGAAACTTCAAAGCCCATATATACACTAAGCTCATTTCAGGGTATCACAAATCAAGATTTCATGATGTGTGCAAACAAGAGGTCTCGCACTTAGGTTTCCCGGGATCCAAAACTCCAAAGCCCATATATATACACTACGCTCATTTCGAGGTTTCGCAAATAGGGATTTCGTGATGTGCGCAAACAAGAGGTCTCACACCTGGGTTTCCTAGGAGCTGAAACTCCGAAGCCCATATATATACACTAAGTTCATTTTGAGGTTTTGCAAATTGGGATTTTGCGATGTGCGCAGACAAGAGGTCTTGCACCTGGGTTTCCCAAGAGTTGAAACTCCGAAGCCTATCCACTTTGCTCAGCTCATTTCGGGTTTTGCAAATCAGGATTTCACGATATGTGAAGATAGGAGGTCTCACACTTGAGTTCCCAAGAGATGAAAATACAATGCCTATCCTCTCTGCTCAGCTCATTTTGGGGTTTCACAAATCGAGATTTCACGATATGTGAAGACAGGAGGTCTCACACTTGAGTTCCTAGGAGCCGAAACTCTGAAGCCTATCCACTCTACTCATCTCATTTCGGGGTTTCATAAATCAGGATTTCACGATATGTGAAGACAGGAGGTCTCACACTTGAGTTCCTGGGAGCCAAAACTCCGAAACGCCAAAACCTGAGCACACCATTCTCTTGGGTACAGGGCTTCCAAACTTAGACTACAAAATCCTTCAACGGGTTCTTGGGTAAATATCCCCAGGCTGGGTGACCTGACTAAAAGGCCTTCTTAATTTACCGAGCTATGAACTCTGTGACAGGGGTGAGGTAAGCTCGTATGGTTTCTAAAATGGTAGTCCTTTAAAGGATCTCACACTGGATCTAGAAGGTGAGGGAACTTCCCGCAAGGAGGTGTCTTCGAGGAAATCAAACCAGGGCATAGTGTGAGTCAAATACATGGGACAAATCTCAAGGAAACAAGCTCATAATCTGAACCTATTCATTCTCTACATAAACCGATTATGGTCATATATGTATGAGCATACATCCATTATTCCTTGTCAAAACACCAGGCAAACACTGATATACATAAATCATTTACGAGTGTACAAGCATGAGCATGCATCCATTATATTCAATTCAAAACACGAGATATGAACACTTATCATAAAAACAACATGTGTGATGCGACTGCTGATAGGGGTGCTCATTTCCACCCAACCATAGGCTCAGTGATTCCAATAAGATTTACCGCTAGGAACCCCCAAGCTGGACCACGATGCTTTGAGACTCAGTCTCCTACTTCCTACTCATCAGAAGTCGAGGATGAAGTTTACTCTCCTTCGCCTCTGCTCACAACTCACTATATTTTCCGGAGTTCTTCTGGTTCTCCTTCCGCGATTCCTATTGTGCATGCTCTCCTCTCCCTTTCCCCCCCTTCCACACTTCTTTCCTTGCCTTTTTTCCTACGAGGTTGTGTGTGGCACGAATTTCCCTATCCAATGGTCAGGTTTGAGAGCTTCTACGGATGGGCGGTTCAACCCCATCCCCTCATTTACTCTTGAGGAGCCTCCCCACCTACCATGTAGGTGAGTAATTCATTCAAGGGTCTGAGAGTGAGCTTTGGTTTCCGAGCATGTACAAACCAGTACGGTTTCAGTTCGGTGGAAGTTAACGCAGCCATTTCTAGCCCCTTCGACCACCTCTCATCAGCCATCGTGGTCCCTTTTAGCACATCCCCCTCCCAGAAATCATGCAACACATATTCATGATATAATTTTCATTCATCGACCTTTTATACAAAGGTTTCTCAAATCAAACATTCACATCTTTGAATCTGCCATAGTTCTTGGCCAATATAGTTATTTTTACAGACTGGGGGAAACAGGGTGTTACAAATCCCTCCCCCTTAAAGGAACATCGTCCCCAATGTTCTATCTATCAACATGACATGTATGTACAGAAGCAAACAAAATCAGATATGCCTGTCTCATGGCATATTCCATTTCCCATGTCGCATNCCAATAAGATTTACCGCTAGGCACCCCCAAGCTGGACCACGATGCTTTGAGACTCCGTCTCCTACTTCCTGCTCGTCAGAAGTCGAGGATCAAGTTTACTCTCCTTCGCCTCTGCTCATGACTCACTATATTTTCCGGAGTTCTTCTGGTTCTCCTTCTGCGATTCCTATTGTGCATGCTCTCCTCTCCCTTTCCCCCCCTTCCACACTTCTTTCCTTGCATTTTTCCTATGAGGTTGTGTGTGGCATGAATTTCCCTATCCAATGGTCAGGTTTGAGAGCTTCTACGGATGGGCGGTTCAACCCCATCCCCTCATTTACTCTTGAGGAGCCTCCCCACCTACCATCTGGGTGAGTAATTCATTCAAGGGTCTGAGATTGAGCTTTGGTTTCCGAGCATGTACAAACCAGTACGGTTTCAGTTCGGTGGAAGTTAACACAGCCATTTCCATCCCCTTCCACCACCTCTCATCAGCCATCGTGGTCCCTTTTAGCACATCCCCCTCCCAGAAATCATGCAACACATATTCATGATATAATTTTCATTCATCGACCTTTTCTACAAAGGTCTCTCAAATCAAACATTCACATCTTTGAATCTGCCATAGTTCTTGGCCAATATAGGTATTTTTACAGACTGGGGGAAACGGGGTGTTACAAATCCCTCCCCCTTAAAGGAACATCGTCCCCAATGTTCTATCTATCAACATGACATGTATGTACAGAAGCAAACAAAATCAGATATGCCTGTCTCATGGCATATTCCATTTCCCATGTCGCATCATCTGGGCCAAAATGTTTCCACTACACCTTGACCTGTGCAATGGTTCGGTTCTTGAGCAGGGTTTCCTTTCTGTCCAGTATGCATTGAGGCTCTAGTAGGAATTCTCTTACCAGTTCCACCTGGATCAAAGACCAGTCAATTATATGATTAGAATCATGTACATATTTCTTCAATAATGAAACATGGAAAATATTATGTTCTTTTACTGTGGGAGGAAGTGCTAACCTATAGGCTATAGGTCTCACTCTATCTAGAACTTCAAAGGGCCCACAATACCGAGGTGCAAACTTGGCACAAGCTCCCATCTTTAGGGAACTCTTCCTGGGTCTAACTCTGAGATATACATGGTCTCCTGCCCTGAACTCTCTTGGAGTTCTCTTTTGGTCGGCGTAACGTTTCTGTCATTTCTGAGCGACCTTTAAATTTTGTTTTATCTGAGTCACTTGATGTTCCATTTCTTTCAGCGTGTTGGGTCCAATAGTAACTTTGTTTATGGGGTTACTCCAACTGACTGGAGTGTTGCATGACCTACCATAGAGGACTTCGAAAGGACTCATCTTTAGGGATTCTTGGTAGCTGTTGTTGTAGGTGAATTCCACCAGTGGCAGGCAGTCTTCCCACTTTTTGGGTTGATGCATTACATGCATCCTTAGCATTACATGCATCCTTAGCATGTCTTCTAATATTTGGTTCACTCTTTCTGTTTGTCCATTAGTTTGAGGATGATAGGCTGTGCTAAATAGCAATTTGGTCTTTAGACCCCCCATTAGGGATTTCCAAAAGTTGGAAGTAAATTTCGTGTCTCTGTTAGACACGATCTCTTTAGGCATACCATGTAGTCAGAATATCTCCCTCATGAATACATGGGCGATGTCTATCACCTTACAAGTCGACTTGACGGGAATAAAATGAGCTGACTTGCTCAATTTATCCACCACTACCATGATGGCATCATTCTGTTTGGTCGAGGTTGGTAATCTGGTGATGAAATCCATGGAGATGGTTTCCCATTTCCATTTCAGGATTGGTAGAGGTTGTAATAATCTTGTTGGGTGTCAGTGTTTTTCTTTAACCTGTTGGCACTCTATGCATTTGGCTAAGTATTCAGCTATGTCTTTCTTCAGTCCAGTCCAATAGAATTGTTTCCTGGTGGCCATGATCATCTTATGGTATCTTGGGTGACCAATATAGGGTCTTTTATGTAGTTCATCCATTATGAACCTCTTCANGGTGGAACTGGAGGGAGAATTCCTACCAGTTCCACCTGGATCAAAGACCAGTCAATTATATGATTAGAATCATGTACATATTTCTTCAATAATGAAACATGGAAAATATTATGTGCTTTTACTGTGGGAGGAAGTGCTAACCTATAGGCTATAGGTCTCACTCTATCTAGAACTTCAAAGGGCCCACAATACTGAGGTGCAAACTTGGCACAAGCTCCCATCTTCAGGGAACTCTTCGTGGGTCTAACTCTGAGATATACATGGTATCCTGCCCTGAACTCTCTTGGAGTTCTCTTTTGGTCGGCGTAACTTTTCTATCAGTTCTGAGCGACCTTTAAATTTTGTTTTATCTGAGTTGCTTGATGTTCCATTTCTTTCAGCATGTTGGGTCCAATAGTAACTTTGTTTATGGGGTTACTCCAACTGACTGGAGTGTTGCAGGACCTACCATAGAGGACTTCGAAAGGACTCATCTTTAGGGATTCTTGGTAGCTGTTGTTGTAGGTGAATTCCACCAGTGGCAGGTAGTCTTCCCACTTTTTGGGTTGATGCATTACATGCATCCTTAGCATGTCTTCTAATATTTGGTTCACTCTTTCTGTTTTTCCATTAGTTTGAGGATGATAGGCTGTGCTAAATAGCAATTTGGTCTCTAGACCCCCCATTAGGGATTTCCAAAAGTTGGAAGTAAATTTCGTGTCTCTGTTAGACACGATCTCTTTAGGCATACCATGTAGTCAGAATATCTCCCTCATGAATACATGGGCGATGTCTATCACCTTACAAGTCGACTTGACAGGAATAAAATGAGCTGACTTGCTCAATTTATCCACCATTACCATGATGGCGTCATTCTGTTTGGTCGAGGTTGGTAATCTGGTGATGAAATCCATGGAGATGGTTTCCCATTTCCATTTCAGGATTGGTAGAGGTTGTAATAATCTTGTTGGGTGTTGGTGTTTTTCTTTAACCTGTTGGCACTCTATGCATTTGGCTAAGTATTCAGCTATGTCTTTCTTCAGTCCAGTCCAATAGAATTATTTCCTGGTGGCCATGATCATCTTATGGTATCCTGGGTGACCAATATAGGGTCTTTTATGTAGTTCATCCATTATGAACCTCTTCAAATCGTTGTGATCTGGAATATACAATCTGTTTATGTAAGTTATAAGACCTCCATCTATCATCTAGTAGCCTTCATACTTTATTCCTGTGGGTTCTTGCTCCAAGTATGAGGTCATGGTATGGAAGAATGTGTCTGTTTCTTGTGCATTCCTGACTCTTTCCTTGACATCTGTCTCACAGGTGCTCACCATTGCCAGGTGAATTGTTTTCATACTTCTACTCATGGCATCGGCCACCTTATTTTCCTTTCCTTTAACATGTTTGATTTCAAAGTCAAATTCGCTAAGGAGGGCCAGCCACCTAGCTTATCTGGCATTGAGCTTTGGTTGGTCAAAAAGATACCGCAATCCACAGTGGTCTGTCATAAGTACACATTTCCTTCCTAGGAGGTAATGCCTCCACATTTTTAAGGTGTGCACTATGGCAGATAGCTCTAAATCATGGGTCACATAGTTGACTTCATGCTCATTCAATTTTCGGGATTCATAGCAGACCACACTTCCTGTTTGCATAAGGAATCCTCCGAGCCCTTCCCTGCAAGCATCTGTGCACGTGAGGAAGTCAGCTTCGGAATCGACGATCTTCAACATGGGTGCATGGGTCAATAGATGTTTTAGGGTTTGAAATCTTTCTTCACATTTTTGTGTCTAGGTGAATTTAGCCCCCTTCTTCTGGAGGGTAGTGATTGGAAAACCAATCTTGGAGAATCCTTTTATAAATCTCTTGTAGTATCCTACTAAGCCCATAAAGGATTTGATATCTGAAACGTCCTTAGGGGTAGGCCATTCCATGATAGATCTTATCTTGTCACGGTCTACCGCTACTCCTTCTTCAGATAGGACATGGCCCAAGTAATGTATTTGCTTCTGGAAAAAGTCACACTTGATAAATTTGGCATAGAGATGATGTTCTCTTAGCACTTGAAGTACAATCCTAAGGTGTTCCTCGTGTTCCTCTCTATTCTTGGTGTAAATTAATATATCGTCAATGAAAACCAGTACAAATTTGTCTAGGAATTGGCTGAGAACATTGTTCATCAAGCACATAAAAGTGGCAGGGGCATTGGTCAATCCAAATGGTACTACCACAAAATCATAGTGACTATATCTCATCTTGAAGGTAGTTTTGTGGATGTCTTCACCGTTGATTCAGAGTTGATGGTATCCAGATCTCAAGTCAATCTTTGAGAATATGGAAGCACCTCCCAATTGATAGAACAGGTCATCAATCCTGTGTAAAGGGTACTTGTTCTTTATGGTTACCTTATTGAGTTGTCTATAATCTATGCATAGTCGGAGGATGTCGTCCTTTTTCACAAACAGGACTGGTGCTCCCCAAGAAGACACGTTGGGCTGAATATAGCCTTTGTCCATCATTTCTTTCAATTGTAATTTAATCTCAACTAGCTCGAGTGTGCTCATCCTGTAGGGTGTTCTAGACACTGGCACTACTCCTAGTGAAAGTTCTATTGAGAAGTCAATGTCCCTTCTCGAAGGTAGACCCGGTGATGCAGGAGCATCGTCAACATCAAGCGAGCATGGGGACAAGCACCACACATTTTGAGCATATGTCAAAATTGTTTAAACTTTTGAAGAATGGATGCGCCAAACTTAAATGTGATAGTTAAGAAGAGGCATACTTTTGCATTGTATTGGACCTTGAGTGATCTGCTCTCATCCATAGTAGGTAGGAGGAATTTATGTAATTTAGTTAGAATTGAATGCTAGATTAGACAGTTTTAGAAGAAAGGAGGGAAAACAGATATAGACACCCTCATTGTGTATTGTAAAATTAATTCAGGAATAGTTAGAAGCAGAGAGGGGATAGAAGAGGAGCAGAGAGTGTGTAGAAACACCAAGGTATTGATATTTGGATTAATAGAGAAATATTGATTCGAATTCGTGGTTTTGTGTTGTCCTCTGTGTATTGATGTTATGCTCTTTAATGTTTGCTTTCTAGTATACAATTGCTTTTATATGTTGTGTATGTGATTTCATAGTTTGAGTTGAAGTCTGAAGGAAGAAGGAATGAGTTTCAATTGTTTCTCTATCTGAGCAAGGATTCCTGCAAGGAGTGCAATTGAATTCGTTCGCAAGGAGTGCGTTGACAGAAGGCCCAGATAGTTAACTCTTGTTCTCATTCACTCAGGAGTGAAATTGGTAATACAAGCCATGCAAGGAGTGCGCAGGCTAAGGAGAGTCTCAGTCGTGAATCTGAGCGAAGTATTGAAGGATTGTTGTTGCAGGTGTGCACAGAGTCAAAAGAACTCAACACGAGGAGGTGTTTGATAACTACCGCAAGGAGTGCATGAAAAGAACCTCTGTGGGGTTGAAGGTGTGAGAAAGCTCAGGAGGAATAAGGCTTTCAAGTCCATTGATAAGAAGCACAGAGAGTCTGTGCCTAGAGTGGTTGAATAGGCGTTGCAAAGTTACGTTCAGAGGGACTAGTTTTCATAGAGAAATAATGGGTTCACTCGTAGAAGATATCTAAGAGGGAGGTGGACGGTTAGGATCTTGCAGAGGAGATTGACAAAACCCGTCAGCCGTTGGATATGACAGAAGTTGCACAAGGGTTATCATCAGGATTCGAGGATCGGAAATCCCGTGGTCGAATGTTTTTCGACATTTGAAACCCCGAAGCCCGGGAAGATCAGATCCNTTGGTAATACAAGCCATGCAAGGAGTGCGCAGGCTAAGGAGAGTCTCAGTCGTGAATCTGAGCGAAGTATTGAAGGATTGTTGTTGCAGGTGTGCACAGAGTCAAAAGAACTCAACACGAGGAGGTGTTTGAGAACTACCGCAAGGAGTTCATGCAAAGAACCTCTATGGGGTTGAAGGTGTGAGAAATCTCAGGAGGAATAAGGCTTTCAATTCCGTCGATAATAAGCACAGAGAGTCTGTGCCTAGAGTGGTTGAATAGGCGCTGCAAAGTTACGTTCAGAGGGACTAGTTTTCATAGAGAAATAATGGGTTCACTCGTAGAATATATCCAAGAGGGAGGTGGACGGTTAGGATCTTGAAGAGGAGATTGACAAAACCCGTCAGCCGTTGGATCTAACAGAAGTTGCACAAGGGTTATCATCAGGATTCGAGGATCGTAAATCCCGTGGTTGAATGTTTTTCGACATTTGAAACCCCGAAGCCCAGGAAGATCAGAGTCGTTCGACAGTTGGACGCGTGGCTGAGATCAAGGCGTTAGAAGTTCTGTGGATAGAAGGTCGTGGAAGTTCATAGTGAAACACCCGGCAGAATTTGAGTCCTCCGTTCAGGAGGACAGGTGTCAGGAATCCGAGGAGAGTCGGGATATCCGACATCGGGAAATCGGGGTTCTTGAGGACAAGAAAATTGGGACATTACCAGTCTCGAAACCCCAGAGAAGTCGGGACCATTCATTTGAGAGAACGCATGGAAGAGATCGGCGTCATCGGGGAAAGTCCCGACAAGGAGTCATCCATCGGTGTTTGGGGCCATCGAGATATCGGGGATCCCGGTGACAAAGTGTTTATGCACTTTGGTTTCATGAACTATGAAACCCCGATGAGGGGGGGGAAAGAGTAACCGTGCAGCCAACTTCCATCACGCCAGGAAAGAGATCAAGGTGCCATAGTGGAAGTCAACTGTCAGCCTGACGGAGAATCGGGAATTCCACGGGTAAGTGTTTTGTAGCATTTAAAGACCTGTAGCCATGACAGGGATAAGACCGTGGTCATGGGTTAACGATCGTATGGGCCAAGACCTATAGCCTGGAGGGCTAATGAAGGTTGGAAATGCATCAAGATTTTCAAGTCCAAAACCCCGACAGAAGGGATATAAAGCTGAGCTCTTATAGAGAGTGGTCTCATGGACCAAAGGCTTAGCTAGGTGGGGCTAAGGCAACAAAGGAGCGCATTGGAGATCGAGGATCGGTGATCCA
>JASDQU010010410.1:43342-54191 GCA_032191745.1 Picea mariana | reverse complement strand
CCTCTTTACGTTTCTGCCTACAGTTTTCCATTCTAATTATATATGATAGATCCTCACATAGTGAAATATATATATATATATATACACACACACTAACTAACAACATATTTTAATTTTGTAATGAATTAGACAAAGTTAAAGGATTAAGGAATGATACTAATACTCTGTTTAGCACTCAACACACCCTAAAAGCTTTTCTGAATTTTTTTTCTCTTTTGGCCCTTGGGTACCACTTGTTTTCTTTTGTTCTTCTTTTTGAATTAAGTTTTTTGTGGAGGAATCGTTGATTTCATTTTCATGTCTCATCATTGATCAAGTTGGATTTATTTGAACCTGTCAAAGTGAAACCTTTGTGTCTAAAAAGAACTTGGCATTTTAGCTAAGAATTTGCAGCTAAAATTGTGACCCGAGCGCTTATGTTCGGCGTCGGAAAAATCCGAGCAAGTAAAATGACTGCATAGTGAAAATAATTGTCAATCATCGACGTATCATCGACATTGGTAAAAAATAGAGTAGATTTGCGTTGGTTGTTTGCAAATAAGATTCAGGAAGTGGTTGAGTTCCCATTGGCGTCGGTGAAACATGAGAGGGATAAACATTGACATGGGCCATGATGAACCTCTGATAACTGATTATTGATGCGTTTGTTTGGGTTCAATGAAATATCAAAGAGTTAAATCATGGAAAATTTTCGCATTGACACATTGTCGATCATCGATCCCTGATGGATTTTTGGCATCGGCAAGTTTCGAGGAGGGTAATTCGGGAACGCTTGTTTAAACTTATCGCCGATCCTTGGTATTTTTTCGGCATCGACAAGGTAGGAATTGTTGTTAAAAACTTATCTAATGAAAACCCCCAATTTCGATAACACGATTAAACGAAGACGCCAATCTCAAACATCACGTGTCTTTGTCGCGTAGGCATTTCATATGACCTAGTTTCATCCCGAGTCACCTTAGGTTTCCATGTGTCCTAGTCACACTTCCAAGTCATCATTTCCACATCAGCATTGTACGACAATATGGATTGGCATCAGAGTTTTTTCCAAGAGATATCAACGAACATTGTCTAAAGAAAAGCGCCGACTCTCGATCCACCCGTTAAATTAGCGGAACGATGGGACATTTTCAACAAAAAAAAGATTGGATTCTGCCATTTAATAGGCCAGTTAATGTTTCTCTCTACGTACGTTGCTACCTGATGTGCCGATTTAACAACGAAAATTTCAAATCGTCGATGAACCACATTATAGCCCACGCTTGCACCACCAACCTACGACTGTAGTTAATAATGAACATAATGAGGATCCGGTGACATATTTTTTAGAACCACACTCACACCCTAAATTGAAGAATTGATGCAACTGGGTAAGTATTCTCTCCATTTAAAATAACTAAGATAGATTCGAATGCCTACATTCTGCACACAAGTTTCTCATTTTCAGAGCAGCTAGAGAACGATCCTCAACTAGTAGAAATGATGAGGATCACCCCAGCCGACCCAATAACAATCAGAGAGGAGATAAATGTCTCATAGTTAACACAACTAGAGGAAACTACCGGTCTGGAAAATCTCAGAGTTCCATCACCACATGCTAGATATTTGGTGATCATTCCAACCCAGTATAAGATTCCAAGAACACCAAGTGTAACGAGGGTCCCTAATACCCTATTTGATCTAATAACTACCTATGATGATGAAGAGAGTTCATAGGTCTCACTTATAACTCCAATACCAACTACAGAGGAGAAATAACCAGGGGGGACGTCTGCTCCAAGTCCCGATGCATCCATTCCAAACCCTTTGTAGGGAGACCATGAGGATGTAAGTATCTTAGAAATTGAACTTCTCGACCTATCGGGAACCCCAAAAGACAGCTCTAGGGATGATCTAGGTTCAAATGGATAAAAAGAGGAATTGCAACAGCTAGAGATCGACACCTCAACAACCGATCACCAAGTAAGTATTAGGTCTGTCATTGACTCTTCAATTTTGGCCGATACCTCACTAGCCGATGAACACCATACAAAGGTCGATCCATTGAAACATATGGAAGAAGTACAAGAACCGGTCCTAGAGAAAATACATACAACAAGAAGCTTGGGAAACACTCTAATCTTGGGAGAAAAAAAAATCCCTGAGCCTATTGATGAGGTTGTCGATATACAAGTGATCACTTATGACAGGAAGAGGAAAGCTATCATGAGGAGGACCACCAAGAAAATAAGACTCACATTGGATAGCTCGATTCTCATCACCACAGAGGAGACATTTCTCATCACAGAACATGCAAAGACATCTGAGCTCATCAGCACAGGGATGGCTATCACTGATGCCACGTTGGACCAAGAAAAGAGAAATGAAAAGGAACTGGCCACCGCACTGAAGGAGCTAGACAATCTGTTCCACTTGGAAAAATATTACCGAGACTCAACGTAGGCCACAATTTTTCTGAAGAGTGAGTTCCAAGATGCATACGCAAAGTTCACGAGAAAAACACGTATCTTCACTGCATTTGTAGCCTATTATCAAGAATATGCTCTTATGGCATTAGCAACCTGTAAGGACATGGAGAGATGGTATGAAAAGGCATACCAAGCTGTAGAATGAATTGACTACATCAGTGCAGTGCAGAAGGGCTGAGACAGAGAGGAGGATGGCATTTGAGTGTTGATGGATAGCAGCATCTCCCAGATCAGGAAAGCAACTAAATATTAGTTAAGTATGGCCCAAGAACCTCAACAAGAAATATAGAATAGGTGGGACGAGTGAAAAAGAAGCTGGGAAAAGATTAATCAGGAGATGAAAAACATTGACCTCCCAGAGTTTGGTTCACTCGAAGACTTTGTCGACTTGCATGACATAGTTAAACGACATGCAGAACAGGACTCAACATGGGAAGTGGAGATCGCACAGTGGTAAGAATGACATTGGGTCAAATACAAAAGTTTATGGAACATCCGATCAAGGCATGTGCAATTCTGCAGCATTTAAGTGCCAAAGTCGCCAAATATAGAGAATAGGCAATGGAAGTGAAGGAAACCCTTTCAACCCCTATGGACCAACATTGATTCTCATATTCTAACACATGCAAGGATCTCTTCATCAAGTGGTCAGAATATGAGAAGAGTCATCCACTCTAGTAGAACCATGAGATGATTTCCATAGAACAAAGAGATCAAGCGCCACATGACAATCTTTTTCTTTACTTAACACAAACTTGTAGCAGTTATTTTTAGTTAGTGATTCTTTATAAAAAGGGGGATTGACCTGCTATAAAAGGTTGATGGTTTTGGGAAAATACCCTTTTTTTGAGAATTGTAAAGAAATATTTCTGAGTAACCTTAATTGAGAAGTTTTGTTTAGAACTAGAGACACAATTTTGTTTTTTTAATCAAAGGCGTTATGTGATTGGATTGAGGAGGAACTACTTCCAACTTTTATTTCAGTAGTTGATGCTATAACGGGTAAGAGTTTATGAATCTATTGATAAGCTTTCTATTTCAATATTTTAGCATTTCTTTTGTTCTTAATTATGAAAAGAAAATCGTTGTGTTAATGTGTGATTGATGATAGAGCTAAGGAAACTATTTTTCTTGCACTCATCTTATTGCATGCATATTTTATTTCAACAATTGTATCTCAGTCACTGTTGAAATACCAACAAGTTAATGTATTATTACTAGACTTGTAATAGGTGTGAACATCATTGTCTGCATGCTAGAGAATGAGGGTTATCCCTAGCTTAGCCTTCTTTAGTAGTTAAGAATCCCTTCTATCAGTTGGTTTATACCATCACACCTCACTTTATCAGACTCATCTAATAAAAGAAAAGAAAAAATAAAACGTTTAATCTGAAGGAGGAACTTTCACAGAAATATATCATGTCAATCACTAAGTAAATCCCATCGACAAATTAGCTATATCGAAAGATCTGGAGAACCATTCCACCTATCAAATGTTGCAGAGTCTAATTGGGCATGTTTGGTTCCTACTATTGAGTTAAAGAGATCTTGGACCCCTCAAAATACTCTTTATGTACTTATGGATATTAAATGAAATACTTTAAGAGATATGAATATCATCTAAAAAGTCACAACCTAAGTAAATTGATGGTAGTAGAATTAAAAGGATAAAGGATTAATGATTGATCAATAATCCTTATGTATTATTTAATTGACTAATTGTTTTAAGAGTTTATAAATAGTAATGACATTGACATTGATGGCTAATATAATGAACAAGGTTATTATTGATTGAATAATTGAATAAAGATTTATATATACCTTAATGTCTTGAAGTTAATGGCTTGGTAATGATGACATTAACATTTAAAAAAAAATCACCATTTTTCTTACTTACATACTTTATGTCATAATAGAGGGGCGTTACACACCACCATGCCTCCATTAATTTAGTCTTAAAAAAAAATCTTACAGAATTGGACCTTTTTGATACTTTTATCTACAATTAAGAACAATTGATAAATCTCCAGTTCAATTCTTTTGAACATTTACAAGACCTTTTTCCCTATCATTATCATTGCATTAATAGAACAGAGTGCATCCTTATTTATAATTGTTTTTCTTGAGTTCCCCTTCTTGTATGTGGATGTGTAACAATTACATTGTGGACATATTTTGACCATATCAAAGTCCTGTTAGTTACACTTCTGTCTAAATAAAGTATGTGGATGTGTGACAATTATATTGCGGACAAATATTGACCAGATCAAAGTCCTTTTAGTTACACTTTTGTATAAATAAAGTATGTGGATGCATGGCAGTTACATTGTGGACAAATCTTGACCAAATCAAAATTCAATTACAGTTGTACATTCTTTGACTAAATCAAATGGACCAAATATTCCTACGAATGAGCTACAACTCATCTCGAGCAAGAAAACTTAGTATTATCATAGAGTCTCCTCATGAATGATGCAACAACTCACATTTTTGTCTATAGAGCACCTACTACATAGATATAATAAGATACCAAGGCTCAAGTCACAAGTCTTCATCCTGTCGCACTTGCCCTGTAGTGCTCTCACCCAGTCACTATGTTCATCCCGTCACATTCCACTATGTTTCTTGTCACACAGGCTTCGTTTCATCACACTCCACTGCACCATTCATTTCATTGGCTCAAAGCGTATTGCATATTTTCATCTATGCAAATTCCACATATTTCTTTGCAATCAACTTCATCGCACTAGCTTCGTCTCTATCCAAGGATAACTATTCATTGATTCATGCAAGGGTTATTCAACTCATTTTTATTTGATTTCACTTCATACATTCCTATGGTTGTCTCTACACCTTACATTCTTCCTATGCATTTCTATTTAACTTTCACGCACTTTCATTTCATGTGTGCCATGTACATTATATCTTTGACATCAATGAAAACATATGTGCAACACATGTACACCACACTTGGAATGAGTGTTAAGCTCCACATGTATATTTGAGTCTATCTCTAGCCATCTAGTGAACAACTCATGTGTCCTCATCATATGACAAGAAGCACCACTATCCAAGTACCACGCACTCCTTGAGTTGGTGTTGGTAGAGAGGCATGAGAACATTGAGAATTCCCTCTCAAACTTCATTGCAAACTCATATAGTTGTGTTTTTCTTGATGTTGATGTCTATGTATTCCCTTACCCCTTCTTCTTTGAGCACTATGATGCATAGTTCCCATACTTGTGGCATCTAAAGAACTTGATTTTACTCAAGGCCTTATTACCTAACTGTGAGGTTGACTCCTCATTGTTACCCTTGGAACCCTTTCCTTTTCCATTTCTTATCTTGTTGAAAAGGGTCAGGTTCTCCTCCTCTTCATATTCTTTCTTTCCTACTTTAGACTCCTCTCGAGTCTCTTCCTGGATGCAATCAACCCAAGGACTATGCCAATCTGAGATATTTTTCCGAGCGCAAACTCCTTTGACAAATGGTTCCCAATATTTGGGAAGATCATCCAATGCCACATTCACAAGATCTACATCCTTTGTTTTCTCCCCTATGGCTACAATATGATCATGCACATGTGTGATCCTCATGATATAGTTGGTAACATTATCAGATCTAGACATTTGCATCGATTTGAGTTTATTCCTTAAGACCATCTTCTTATTCATGTTCTTGCTTTGGAATAAACTTACCAAGGCATCAAACATCTCTTTGGTTTTCTTATTCTCGGAAAGATGAGGAATTATATGATCCTTCATCGAATACATTAGAACCCTCTCTTATTTGATCTCCTTCTTGTTGTGAGATTCCAAATCTATCTGATTTGTTGGTGGAGTAACTACTTTTTCCACTAACTCCCAAAGGTCAACTCCTTCAATGCCAAAATTACTCTTTCTTTCCAAAATAGGAAGTTATATGGTCCATCCAGTCTAACTTCAACTTTCAATGGTTTCATTTCCATCCCTAAGACATAATAACCTTCTGTTGAAAACTACCTCTGTATTTTCCTAGAAAACCTCGTATGCGCCTATCACATTTGAACCCCCACGTATGTACGTGCCTTTTCTTACTTCTACCCACACATGTATGTGTATGTTCTTACTTATACCTGCATACATGTGCATGTGTCCAAAGAGACCCTCGTATGTATGCACATGTCCCTTCTGTAACTCCACGAACAACTATGTAAACCTGCAAAACCTTAGTTCTGCCTCAGTACGATTGTTCCCCTGAAATTTTCCGTTTGATTTTTTATCGTTGGTTATGGATATGCTAATATCTCCTATAGATCTGATAGATCTGTAATCAATTGTTATGGATCTAATAGTTGGATTCCCTTCAAAGCATGCACTTTGATGTCATGTTGAAAACATCTTACTCCAGTACCTAGGTATCTTGTTATCTAGTGTTATCTAGTGATTTCCCAACTTTAAATCAGATTAGCAACTCACAAAACAAAAATACACTGCTAAAATATTCAACTCAATAAATCTGGTGGAAGAAAAAATTCAAAACCAAATCATGCACACATGAACACCAATATTTTTTGGTAGATACCCCTGGAAAAAACCCTGAAGGGAAAATCAGTGTTGAGAATGATTTTATTATGCTAAAATCAGTGATCCGTTAATAGGGATAATAACCAGGGATGATTTTAAGGATGGATATTTATATTAAAATGTAGAAACATGGGCTAATCTTACTAGTCCTTAATATGCAAAATGTAAAATTTTTGGTGATAGTTTTGTAAAAATGTTCAAATTTCTAAGGATTTTGTATAGTTTCTATAAAATTTTGGCAATTTTTAAGGTAAAATAGTTTTATTCTATGGAATTTAGGTGAATCATTTTTAGAAAAAATGGAAATTGGTGAATTTTTTTTAGGAAAAACCATGGAAAATTATTCCAATGGAGAAATTTAGCCCCTAAAATATTCTATGATAATGGCACACTGAGAGAAATACAACTAAAGACAAACCTAGAAAACTTTGATTTGTTGTACGATCCATATCTGCATGTTTTTTGAGATGTATGCACCTATCCTTAAGCACTCCTATGTCTACAGGCCTATCTCTACTCAAACATGTGTTCACGTATGGAAATCTTCATACGACACAACACTTTACTGTGGGTTCACCTGACTGAAACCCACTAGCAGTATCCTTTGTTCTCTATAATTATCCTCGACCTGATCTCTAGATGAAAGTCCTTCTCTACCTATTCAAGATCTTGAATCACAGTCCTTCATGATCCAACTCGCTCTTTCCTCTGTTAATCTCTCTTTCTCAACCTGACAAATATGTCTCAAGTATCAAGTCAAGTGTAAGAAAAAGTCCCTCTCTACTTCTACACTCTCGAATGACTCCACACTAACAAAAGTCCTTCTTTTCTATCTTTGTGTGAAAGTGTCTTCTCCTTTACCCTAGATTTTCTTTTATAATCTTGAGTTATAA
This sequence comes from Picea mariana, assembly GCA_032191745.1. Taxonomy (NCBI): domain Eukaryota; kingdom Viridiplantae; phylum Streptophyta; class Pinopsida; order Pinales; family Pinaceae; genus Picea; species Picea mariana. The sequence goes on along the minus strand of JASDQU010010410.1, from coordinate 46,265 downwards.
TCAAAACCTAATATCCAAAGTGATTGATGGTTGAGATTGATTCTCACTTCACTTGAGATTTAGATTACATGTTAATTACTTTTAGCATTTTCTTTAAATAACTCAATTAATTAAATAATTAATTAATAAAATCAATTTACTTTAATAATTCCTTTAATTAAAGTAAATTTAAGATTAGAAGGCTTGGATGACTTCTGCATGCTAGACACCAAGCCTATGCAGAAATACATGTTCGATGCTACATGCATTAACACAAATGGTGCCAGAGTACACCAACATCTTACATACCTTGCACACAAAGTTTTTTATTAAATACTCTAGGCGACACCTGGTCCTAAAGTATCATAGTGACATACATAGATACATCCAAATAGATATGGAGATCCTAGACATATCCTCATTGGGAGTCTCTTACCGATATGTTGTCAAGATCGAGAAAAAAATCAAGAAAAAAAAAGTGGGATTTCAGTTCTGCAAACCCATCAGAACATAAGAAAAATAAAGGTGGCCCTAACTCCCATAGAAAAGGACAAAGCAAGGATGGTTATCCCCAAGACAACCAGTCCAAGCCACAAGCAAAGAAGGATAATAGGAATTCGAAGGACACTAGAAAGTGGCATGAGTTCCACAAAATCCCTTGGAACAACACTAATGAATGTCACTCCAAACATTCATTGTTGGATGATACAAAATCTTCAGAGTCAAATGTTGACTTAGAATCTGATTCAGAATCGGATAAGGGAAAACAAATCATTAACGTAAAAGATAATGTAACCATTGCTACCACAAAATTCCAACCAGAGGAACTAGAGGAACCTGAAGAAGGGTTGTGCCTCTTCCACTCAGAGATGTGGGTGAAGAGGACCCCCCTCCATTTAATTTTTGATAGCTATATCTAGAAGGACCTAGTCTCAGCAGAGGTCATCAATAGGTTGAATCTAACAACGATGTTGCATCCTAATCCATACACCATCGGTTGTCTCATCTAGGGACGATACATTTGTGTCAGATAGCAATGTCGTCTGCATTACAACATCAAACCCTTCAAAGACAAAGTATTGTGTGATGTTTCCCCCTTTGAATTTTGTGATGTTATTTTAGGAAAACCATATATGTGAAAGCTTCATGTTTTTTTATGAATCTAGGCATCATCGTGACATTATTAATTTGGGAGGTCAACTCTACGGGGTACTAGAGGTAGTTCCAAGTATTGTAGTCTCTTTGATCTCTGCAAAGCAATGAAGAAAGGTGGTCTCTTAGACTAGGATATTTTTCCTCTTTATGGTCCAATCAAAAGGTGAATGAAAGGTCGGTGCAACCACCAAAGCCTATTCATGAGGTCTCTCTAGACAACAACAACAGATGGAAAATATAGTATAAGGGAACAAAGACATATTTTTCTCCCCTACTTGGGTGCCTTTGCACTATCAGGTAAAGCACACAATTGATTTGACACCCAGTTTTCCTCTTCCTAATGGAACTGTATACAATATTTTTTTATGGATAATGAAGAAATAAAATGCCAGATCGAAGAACTAATTTTGAAGGGCCACATGAGACCAAGATCCTCACCTTGGGGGGCCCAATTGTTCTGGTACACAAGAAGGATTAGACATGGAAATTTTTTGTTGATTATAGATTCCTGAAAAATATCACAGTCAAGAACCAATACCCAATCCCCCTGATTTATGATGTTCTCGATCAACTAAAGGGATCCAAATTTTTCAATAAGATTGACCTGAATTCAAGATACCACCAGGTGTCGATTGAGAAAAATGATTTATGGAAGAAAACCTTCAATTCTAAAGAAGGTATATTGTAGTGGTTGGTCATGCATTTAGGATTTACTGATTCCCCAACCACATTCATGCAGATTATGGATGATATATTATCACCATTCACAAAATCCTTTGTGGTTGTATATCTGGATTACATCCTCATATTTATAAAAACCAAGGGGGACATTTGAAGCACATTCAGCAGGCCTTGGGCACCCTAAAACAACACAATTTATATGCTAATATGGAAAAGTGTTCCTTCATCATGCATAGAATCCAATATTTGGGATACATCATGGATGAGAAGGGTGTGCATGTGGATCTAGCCAAGATCCAAGTCATTCACAATTTGTCGCCTTGAACACATTTATCAAGCTCCATGGCTTCTTGGGCCTCTCCAAATTATACTGCAAGTTTGTGTTGGGGTTATCTCATATTGCTTGGGCCCTAATCCATGTGAGCAAGGGTGGAGTGAAGGCTAAGTTTGTTTGTGTAATATCCCTCGATTGAACCCAAAAGTAAATATAATCCAAGTATATTTAAGCTAGTGAGCTATTTAGACATCATTTTTGTAATACACCTTTCATGGAATGGTGCACGCATATATTGCGTAGTGAAGGGATGTAATGTGCACATTTCTAAATACCGCGCACAGTAACTAAGGTGCGCGCAACCTTAAAGACAGAGGATACAACACGCAATAACTAAAGAGCACACAACCTTGAGGTCAGCAAATACCGCACACAGTAACTAAAGTGCCCGCAATATTAAGGGCAATGAACCTTTGTGTATATAATATGAATTATAGGCTGGTAAGCTAGTATTATAAGCCAGAATGCTTATGTCTTGGAACTAGGCCAGCATGCCTAGATGTTAAAGGCTAGAGCGCCTATTTTGTATATATCTCATGATTAATATAAACATACATCGTTGCCCACAGACCGACCACGATAAAAGAGAAGGGGGACTAGATTCCACCAAATAGGGAAAGGGAGGGCCTAAAGTTAAGAACATGGCTAAGCTAGAGAGCTTAAAGCCGAAAAGAAATATTATATTATATTTCTTAAAAACATAAAGTACAGATAATTAATTTATCCTAAGTCCTAAAGTAGGGGACAAGTGTATCAGAGTAGCTTCCAACATGA
>JASDQU010010410.1:10134-36114 GCA_032191745.1 Picea mariana | reverse complement strand
CCTGACAAATATGTCTCAAGTATCAAGTCAAGTGTAAGAAAAAGTCCCTCTCTACTTCTACACTCTCGAATGACTCCACACTAACAAAAGTCCTTCTTTTCTATCTTTGTGTGAAAGTGTCTTCTCCTTTACCCTAGCTTTGCTTTTATAATCTTGAGTTATAATCAAACCCTAATATCCAAAGTGATTGATGGTTGAGATTGATTCTCACTTCACTTGAGATTTAGATTACATGTTAATTACTTTTGACATTTTCTTTAAATAACTCAATTAATTAAATAATTAATTAATAAAATCAATTTACTTTAATAATTCCTTTAATTAAAGTAAATTTAATATTAGAAGGCTTTGGATGACTTCTGTATGCTAGACACCAAGCCTATGCGGAAATACATGTTCGATGCTACATGCATTAACACAGATGGTGCTAGAGTACACCAACATGTTACATACCTTTCACACAAAGTTTTTTATTAAATACTCTAGGCGACACCTGGTCCTAAAGTATCATAGTGGCCTACATAGATACATTCAAATAGATATGGAGATCCTATACATCTCCTCATTGGGAGTCTCTTACCGATATGTTGTCAAGATCGAGAAAAAATTCAAAAAAAAAGAAAGTGGGATTTCAGTTCTGCAAACCCATCGCAACATAAGAAAAATAAAGGTGGCCCTAACTCCCATAGAAAAGGAAAAACCAAGGATGGTTATCCCCAAGACAACCAGTCCAAGCCACAAGCAAAGAAGGATAACAAGAATTCGAAGGGCACTAGAAAGTGGCATGAATTCCACAAAATCCCTTGGAACAACACTAATGAATGTCACTCCAAACATTCATTGTTAGCTGATACAAAATCTTCAGAGTCAAATGTTGACTTAGAATCTGATTCAGAACTGGATAAGGGAAAACAAATCATTAATGTAAAACATAATGTAGCCATTGCTACCACAAAAGTCCAGCCAGAGGAACTAGAGGAACCTGAAGAAGGGTTGCGCCTCTTCCACTCAAAGATGTGGGTGAAGAGGACCCCCCTCCATTTCATTGTTGATATCTATATCTAGAATAACCTAGTATTAGTAGAGGTCATCAATAGGTTGAACCTAACAATGATGTTGCATCCTAATCCATACACCATCGGTTGTCTCATCTAGGGATGATACATTTGTGTCAGCTAGTAATGTCGCCTGCATTACAACATCAAACCCTTCAAAGACAAAGTATTGTGTGATATTTCCCCCTTTGAATTTTGTGATGTTATTTTAGGAAAACCGCATATGTGGAAGCTTCATGTTTTTTTATGAATCTAGGCCTCATTGTGCTATTATTAATTTGGGAGGTCAACTATATAGGGTACTAGAGGTAGTTCCAACTATTGTAGTCTCTTTGATCTCTGCAAAGCAATGCAGAAAGGTGGTCTCTTAGACTAGGATAGTTTTCCTCTTTATGGTCCAATCGGAAGGTGAATGAAAGGTCAGTGCAACCACCAAATCCTATGCATGAGGTCTCTCTAGACAACAACAACATATGGACAAGATAGTATAAGGGAACAAAGACATATTTTTCTCACCTACTTGGGTGCCTTTGCACTATCAGGTAAAGCACACAATTGATTTGACACCCATTTCTCCTCTGCCTAATGGAACTGTATACAATTTTTTTTTATGGATAATGAAGAAATTAAATGCCAGATCCAAGAACTAATTTTGAAGGGACACATGAGACCAAGATCCTCACCTTGGGGGAGCCCAATTGTTCTAGTACATAAGAAGGATCGGACATGGAAATATTTTGTTGATTATAGATCCCTGAAAAATATCACAGTCAAGAACCAGTACCCAATCCCCCTAATTGATGATATTCTCGATCAACTAAAGGGATCCAAATTTTTCAATAAGATTGACCTGAATTCAGGCTACCACCAGGTGTCGATTGAGAAAAATGATTTATGGAAGAAAACCTTCAATTATAAAGAAGGTATCTTTTAGTGGTTGGTCATGCATTTAGGATTTACTGATTCCCCAACCACATTCATGAATATTATGGATGATATATTGTCACCATTCACAAAATCCTTTGTAGTCATATATCTAGATTACATCCTCATATTTATAAAAACCAGGGGGGACATTTGAATCACATTCAACAGGCCTTGGGCACCCTAAAACAACACAATTTATATGCCAATATGGAGAAGTGTTCCTTCATCATGCAGAGAATCCAATATTTGGATACATCATGGATGAAAAGGGTGTGCATGTGGATCTAGCCAAGATCCAAGTCATTCACAATTTGTCGCCTCGAACACATTTATCAAGCTCCACAACTTCTTGGGCCTCTCCAAATTATACTGCAAGTTTGTGTTGAGGTTCTCTCATATCGCTTGGGCCCTAATCCATGTGAGAAAGGGTGGAGCGAAGGCTAAGTTTGTTTGTGTAATATCCCTCAATCGAACCCAAATGTAAATATAATCCAAGTATATTTAAGCTAGTGAGTTGTTTAGACATCATTTTTGTAATACACCTTTCATGGCATGGTGCACGCATATATTGCGCAGTAAAGGGATGTAATGTGCACATTTCTGAATACCACGCACAATAACTAAGGTGCGCGCAACCTTAAAGATAGAGGATACAACGCGCAGTAACTAAAGAGTGCACAACCTTGAGGTCAGCGGATACCGCGCGCAGTAACTAAAGTGCGTACAATATTAAGGTCAACGAACCTTTGTGTATATAATATGCATTATAGGCTGGTGAGCCAGTATTATAAGCCGAAATGCTTATGTCTTGGAATTAGTCTAGCGCACCTAGATGTTAAAGGCTAGAGCACCTATGTTGTGTATATATCATGATTAATATAAAAATACATCGCTGCGCATAGACCGACCATGATAAAAGAGAAGGGGGACTAGATTCCACCAAATAGGGAAAGGGAGGGCCTAAAGTTAAGAACAGGGCTAAGCTAGAGAGCTTAAAGCCGAAAATAAATATTATATTAATATTTATTAAAAACATAAAGTACGAATAATTAATTTATCCTAAGTCCTAAAGTAGGGGACAAGTGTATCAGAGTAGCTTCCAACATGACAAGTGTCAAGTTGGAGACATGCATACTTATTTCCGAGACTTAGTTCCTTTGGGGGGGAATCGACCATTGTGAAGAGGAGAATCTTACCATTTTTTCCTTCGAACAGAGAACTAGTATCCACGATACATTCCGTCAGTCCTTGAGCTACCTCGTATCTTCGTACCACCGTACCCAGACCATATTGATATCCATTCCTGTTGGTGTACCTATCATCTTGGGAGCAGGATTGAAGAGGCAGGTTGTCATGCCTATGAGAAATTCTTTGAGTGAGGGAATTGTTGAGGATCGATTTTATGAAGGTGATAAACTATGACTACAGTGCTCTGAGACTTCTGGTCCAGCCTGTTGTTGAAGCCCTGGAAGGGAAGTGGGGCAGCCAAAGGAATGTTGAGTTGAGAAGGGGCACACTTCCTTGGGTGGGACAGGCATGTGGGGAAGAAGAGGTTGTAGGCTGTGGTTGAGTGAACACCTGAGAGGGAGTCTTTTTGGTTGACCGTGAACCTTTAGCCGAGTTAGGAATCCCTTTCTTGGGTGGAGTCTAGTCCTAGCTTGGTGGTGACTCACTGTTGAGAGTGACGAACAGTGTAGTCTAAGGCTGGGAGGTTCGTGGACGGTCTACACGTAGTTGGTGACATTCATATCAAGATAAGTATCGGTTATGTGTTGAATTCCATGTTGCATTGTCATTTATGTGTTATTTTATGGGTTTTATTGCTTGTGTGAGCATAACTGTCTGTATGTTTAAGGATATACCCTGTATACACTGCATGTTTGTGTTCACTATTAAATCAGTCTGAAAATTGTATATTTATAGAACACAATTGTTTGTTTATATTTTATATGTGAAGCTTTCACTAGAGCATTGTAGGTATATGTTTAATTGCATGAAGTTCAGTATGTATGTATGCCTGTGTGTGTATATACATATTTAGAGAGAAAAAGAAAAAAGAAAAAAAAGTTATGTGACATACCTCAGTTGAATACTGGGTGTTACATTATGTTGTCAGAACTAAGCTAAGTGTCTGAGTAAGTGACATTCCCCGGTCAGTGGGTGGACGAGGTGTGTTACAGTATGGTATCAGAGCATTAGTTTTCAAGACTGAGCCTGAATGGGACAAACCAATCGAATGGAGACGAGATTACAGTATGGTATACAGTATATTGCGTTTATGGAAAATTGAGCCACCGTGTGGAAGAATAATATGTAGAGATGCGCATGCTAAATTTAGCATTGTGTGGAGTGCATACACATAGTAAAGGTGCACGTGGTGTGAGCAGTATTGTGAGGCACAATGAAGTTTGGTTGGTGCACACACAATAGGAGTATGTGTTGTATCGCTACAGTGCAGGCAAGGGTGCGCACATGTAGTTGTGCATGGTAGCGACATAGTATTTGATGGGGCATATAGATTATTATACATGGTAAGGCATATTTAACTTTAGCATGGTGCAATGCATAGAGTGAAATGCATGTGGAATATCCAAGTGCGACACAGAAATAGTGCGCAAAGGATATTGGCGCACAACACAGAAGTAGTGCGTGCAAGTTATTGGTGCAACAAAGAGGAAATGTATAGCAGATACAGGTGCATGGAAACATGATTTACCTTATAAAGTCGTTTTCACGATAAATAAAGGTACACAGGTTGAATTTTTATGCACACAAAATCGTCTAAAAAGATAATTAAGACGACGAGCCTGAGTTTAATTAGAAAAAAATTACATAGTATTCAAAGAAAGAGGAATACACAACTGCATTGAAGTATTATTTAAAATGAGTCAAGCGAATGAGATGAATTATGGGTTTTATTCAAACAGTTGAAAGTGAAATACAAGTTACAAGAAAACACATAATATTAAAGGAAACAAGATTCATAACATCATTAGTGGAACCTTGTCTTAAGCAATACAAAATCCGCTTCTGCTCTTATATATTCATTCAAAATCCAAAATTACAAAAGGGGGTGATTCAAAATAACAATGGACCTATTCAAAGAGACTGTACAAGAACATGTCTATCATCTCCAAAGCTTCCTTACCTCTATTATCATCTGTCCAAAAATCACTGAAATATACTCAATTGTATTGAGGGCTCATTTCAGCTTAGCTAGCTCCTCCTTTAAAGAATCTAACCAGACTGGTTGATTCTCTCCAACACTCTCAGCTGCTTCAGTGATGGGATCTTTCTTCTGTTGCTTGCTTCGTTTCTTCTTAGCAATTGGTCTGTTGATAACTAGATCCCTCATGATTGGATTCATCCTGATTTCCAATCTTGAATCAGTAACAGGTACTATGTGAAATTTAGTCGCCAATATCTACGCAACTACCTTTTCCTTCGTACTCGCAGGAAAATTTAGCATGTTTCCTGAATAACCAGTCTCATTATATTTAACTGGGTCCATATACCTCAATTTTGTGGACACCGAAAGATGTTTGTAGAGATGAGAAGTTCAAGCCAGTTTGGAGATTGCTCGTTGATGGTTAAGATGATGCTTCCATACCCGAGAGTTGGTAATTATAGAACCTCAATCATGAATCCCTAACAGACTTGTGCACAAGTGCAATGGGTTGCCATGCTCGGATAATCCAATTCAAATGATTAAACTTTTTGAGTTTGTTACATGGCGGCGTTCACCTAACTCAAACGGCTGTGATGTACGAGCAAATGAGATGGAGTGATCTGACTAACCATCACCCATCCCACGAATGGTGGATTTGACATATTGAAGCATGTGACATCGAAACTTATGCAAAAGTGGTTTCGAAAAACCACCTTGCGCCTGATGTATCTCTACGTGATGATATAGTTCTTGCTAAGTTCTCAAAACTTGGGTCGTGTCTAAGAATTGTCATGGTGGAAACACCAAGAAATTAGAAAAGATAATTATGATATCATTATTGAGCCAAAATAGTTCATATTTCTCATGGATTGTTGATTTAGTTAACTAATAATTTTTAATGGTTGCACATTTTGTAGAACTAACAACAACTAGATCAGATCAGATCAAGTACCGAGTCCATAGGAATGGAAGAGACACGAGGAAACTATATTCAACAAGATGAGAGTAGAGGGATGAATGTCCATTTGGACATTGAAGGAACAAACTCCAATGGACATGGAGAGGAAAGGGATGAAAACCTGAATATGGTAGAGACTATTAAAAAATTGCAAAAGGATGTCCAAAGCCATAAAGTTGATAATGAAAGGCTTATGAGAGCCAAAGAGCAGCAGGATGACTTCGACATGAAGTTATTGCAAAGTCTAAACATAATAGAAAAGAAATTGGAAAAAGAAAGTGACTCAAGAAAATTTGGAAGTCACAAACCTTCGGATGAGAAAAAGAGATCAGGAAATGTTAGCAGACACCACCATCATCCCGAAAGAATTCCAAGAAAAGAGCAGGTAGCAGCACAAGTCCATCCCCTGTTAGACAACATAAGAGGTCTGGGGTGGATGAACTACGAGGAGAAATGAACAAAATAAAACCTCCTACATTTGATGGTGAGCACAAGTAGGATGAAGATGCAGAAACATGGTTGTTGGGTATGAGGAAGTATTTTCAATTACACAATTATTCTTCCCATGAAGAGGGTAGAATTTCCATCTATCAACTCAAAGGAAAGGCATCCATGTGGTGGGATCAGCATGTGCAGGTACAACACATTAAAGAGAAGAGCGTTACTTGGAGGGAATTTAAGAAGTATTTTGAGAAGAAATACTTGAATAAGAGGTATTATGACAAGAAAATGAAAGAGTTCCTTGAACTCAAACTTGGAAGTATGATCATAGATGAATATGAAAGAAGATTCCTAGAACTGTTGAAGTACGTCTCCTTCATCAAGGATGAGACAGTTAAAATTCAAAGGTATTTGAGTGGATTGCCAGCATTCATCAGTGACAAAATACAATATCATGATCCCAAGACATTGGAAGAGACCGTAAGGTGAGCTAAATGTCTATATGATCAACATAAAGCAAGGCCAACTTTCCAAAAAGCTCGAGAAGACAAAAATAACTTCAAGGTGGATCAGATGAAGAAAGGATTTAAACCATCATTCTTTAGAAATAGTCCACAGGGACCACCAACTTCTAAAGAGCCCAAAATGATAGAGGCAGAAGGCCAAAGGCCAAGGTAGCCACCTATTCAATGTTGGGGTTGTAAAAGAGATCATAGATTCATAGATTGTCCTCATAGAGGTGAAAAAGGAAGGATTTTTTATAATGTACAACAAGTTGAAACAATGGACGACATGGGTAGAAATGTGCCAAGGATCTATGCAGCCCTAGATAACAAGCAAGAAGAATAGCAGTGACACATGATTGAAGTGGAAGGTATGATTAACAACCAAGCCATTTCTATTTTAATTGATTCGGGAGCTAGGCATAGCTATATAGATCCTAAGATGGTAGAAAGTTTGCAATTTCCAAGAAGCAGGCATGGAAAATCTTGGTTGGTACAGTTGGCTACAGGAACCAAAAGAAAGGTTAATGAGATGGTTAAGTCATGTCTCATGGACATGAACGGACTAAAAACCAAGGAACATTTGAATATCTTACCCTTAGGTTTCTATGACTGTTTAATTGGGATGGATTGGTTGGACCCACATGATGCTCTATTGGATTGTCATAACAAAGAATTCACTTGCTTGGATGAAGAAGGGAACCAAAGGAAAGTGAAAGGAATTCCTAGGGCAGTAACCATTAGAGAAATTTTAGCATTGTAGTTGAAGAAATGTTATAGAAGAGGATGTCAAATATTTGCAGCTCATATGGAGGAGACACCTGAAGACAAGGAGCCAAATTTGGAGAATTATGAAACCCTGAAAGAGTTTGAAGATGTATTCAAGGAAGTACCAGGACTACCCCCAAGGAGAGACCTTGATTTTTGTATAAATCTAACACCAGGAGAAGCTCCTGTGTCAAAGGCTCCTTACATAATGAGTACACCAAAATTGAAGGAGTTGCAAATGCATCTTGAAGAACTTCTGAAGAAGGGTTATATACACCCAAGTGTATCACCTTGGGGTTCCCCAGTCTTGTTTTTGAAAAAGAAAGATGGAACGTTAAGATTGTGCATTGATTTCAGACAGTTGAATAAAGTGACTATAAAGAACAAGTATCCTCTGCCAAGGATTGATGATCTTTTTGATCAATTGAAGGATGCAAAGATATTTTCAAAGATAGATCTCAGATCGGGATACCATCAGGTAAGAATTAAGAAGGAGGATATCAACAAGACTGCATTCAGGAAAAGTTATGGTCATTATGAGTTCACAGTGGTGCCATTTGGGTTGTCAAATGCACCAATTGTTTTCATGTGCTTAATGGATGGTGTTTTCCGAGAATATTTAGACAAGTTTGTCATTGTCTTTTTGGATGAAATTCTTATATACTCTAAGACAAAAGAAGAGAATAAACATCATTTGAGGATGGTGTTGCAAGTATTAATGGAGCATCAGTTGTATGCCAAATTGAGCAAGTGCTCATTTTATCAGAAACAAATTCATTATTTGGGGCATATCATCTCAAAAGATGGGATAGCAGTGGACCCAGAGAAGATTGAAGCCATTAGAGAATGTTCAGCACCAAAGAATGTGATAGAGGTTAGATCATTCATGGGCCTTGCAAGCTACTATAGGAGATTCATTGGAGGATTCTCAAAGATAGCATACCCAATCACTTCATTGCAAAGAAAAGGTATGAAGTTTCAGTGGACGTCGGACTGTGAAAGGAGTTTCCAACATTTGAAACAATTATTGACAAGTGCTCCAATACTAAGGATTGCGGACCCAAATGAAGATTTCATTGTATGCATAGATGCATGTAATGAAGGAATTGGTGGAGTCCTTATCCAAAATGGATTTGTGATATGTTATGAATCAAGGGAGTTGAAGGAGCATGAAAGAAACTATGCCACTCATGATTTGGATTTGGAAGCCATAGTGCATGCCCTAAGGAAATGGAGACACTACCTCATGGGAAAAAGGTTTGAGTTAAGAACAGACCACAATGGTTTGAAATATTTATTTGATCAGCCAAATCCAAATGCTAGACAAAGCAGATGGTTAGAATTTCTAAGCGAATATGACTTTGATATAAAGCATATCAAAGAGAAAGAAAATAAAGTGGCAGATGCACTCAACAGGAGGGTGCATGAGCTTCATGCTACAGCCATCAGCATGTATCAGACTGATGTTAAAAGAAAAATTATGGAGACTACAAATACAAACCTGCAATACAAAGAATTGATAACAAAACTACAGCAAGGTAAGACACCACAAAAGATGGATATTTATAAGTTGGGAGTAGATGGAATATTGATGCACAGGAACATAATTTTTGTACCAAATGTCCAGTAATTGAAACGTATAATTTTGCATGAGATGCATAATGCTCCTTATGCAGAGCACCCTGGATATCAGAAAACCATAGTAGCGGTCAAGAGCCAATACGTTTGTCCAGGTATGAAGAGAGAAATTGCAGAATACATCGCTAGGTGTATGGAATGCCAGAAAGTTAAAACAGAGCATAGGAACCCAGCAGGATTGCTGCAACCTTTGCCCATTCCTGAATGGAAGTGGGAAGTGGTGACAATGGATTTTATTACGGGATTGCCCAGAACAGGCAAGCTACATGATTCAATTATGGTAGTGGTGGACAAGCTTACAAAAGCTGCCCATTTTATTCCACTAAAAACTACTCACAAAGAAAAATATGTTGCTGATATTTTCATGAAGGAAGTGGCACGATTGCACGAAATTCCTAAAACAATTGTGTTTGACAGAGACCCGAAATACACCTTGAATTTATGGAAAGGATTGTTCAAAGGATTTGGAACAAAACTGAACTTTAGTACAGCTTACCATCCTGAGACTGATGAACAGATAGAGAGGGTGAATAGAGTGACATAAGATATGTTGAAAATGTATGTGATGGATAAACCATCAAAATGGGAAGACTACCTACATTTAGTAGAATTCGCTTATAACAATGGGTATCAAGCATCATTGAAAATGAGCCCATTTGAAGCACTTTACGGCAGAAGGTGCAATACTCTAGTAAGCTAGGATAATCTAGCCGATAGAACAGTAGTTGGGATAGAGTTGCTCAAGGAGATGGAGGACCAGATGTTAAAAATTAAGCAGAATTTGAAAACTGCCCAAGACAGACAGAAAAGTTATGCTGATAAAAACAAAATCCACAGAGAATTCAAAGTGGGTGATCATGTTTTCGTGAAAGTAAAAACTAACAGGAGTTCCCTGAAGCTAGGAAGTTGTGCCAAGTTGGCAGCCAGATTTTGTGGACCATTTGAAATCCTATAGAGGATTGGTCCCATTGGTTATATGATTGCATTGCTTGCATCTATGTCTGTTCATAATGTGTTCCATGTATCATTTCTAAAGAAATACATACCTAATGCTAATCATGTTATTGATTGGAATGTTATTCAAGTGGAGAAAGAAGGCGCTTTCCAAGTGCATCTGGTGTGCATCCTGGATTGAAAAATCAAACAAATCCGGAATCAATCCATAGGGATTGTAAAGGTCCAATGGACCTGGTATGGACCTGAAGATGCTACTTGGGATCATGAAGATGCAATGTGGGAAGAATACCCACATATTTTGAATAATTTTGAGGATTTTGTTTTATATGGGTACATGATGCACCGAGGACAATGCATAAATAAGGGGAGGGGATTGTAATATACCTCGGTCGAACCCAAATGTAAATATAATCCAAGTATATTTAAGCTAGTGAGTTGTTTAGACATCATTTTTGTAATACACCTTTCATGGCATGGTGCGCGCATATACTATGCAATAAAGGGATGTAATGTACACATTTCTGAATACCGTGCGCAGTAACTAAGGTGCGCGCAACCTTAAAGACAGAGGATACACCGCGCAATAACTAAAGAGCGCCCAACCTTGAGGTCAGCGGATACCGCGAGCAGTAACTAAAGTGCATGCAATATTAAGGTCAACGAACCTTTGTGTATATAATATGAATTATAGGATGGTGAGCCAATATTATAAGCCGGAATGCTTATGTCTTGGAATTAGGCCAGCGGGCCTAGATGTTAAAGGCTAGAGCACTTATTTTGTATATATTTCATGATTAATATAAAAATACATTGTTGCACACAGACCAACCACGATAAAGGAGAAAGGGGACTAGATTCCACAAAATAGGGAAAGGGAAGGCCTAAAGTTAAGAATAGGGCTAAGCTAGAGAGCTTAAAGCCGAAAAGAAATATTATATTAATATTTCTTTTTTTTTGTTTGTTAATGTGGCCGAACCTGTTGGCATCAGGATTAACCTGTGGCTTGAGAAACCGTGACTCAGGGGCATCTAAGCCGTCAAAATCACCCGAGGATCGCACCCGGCCTGAGCCACACCAACCCTTAACATGGTTAGATTTTTTTTTGGCCCCACAGGTTTCGAACCGGTGACTTTTCAACACGAAGTGGCTTAACAACACACTCCGTCACCGACTGTCCTACACCTCAGGGACATTATATTAATATTTCTTAAAAACATAAAGTACGGATAATTAATTTATCCTAAGTCCTAAAGTAGGGGACAAGTGTATCAGAGTAGCTTCCAACATGAGAAGTCTCAAGTTGGAGACATGCATACTTATTTCCGAGACTTAGTTCCTTTGGGGGGGAATCAACCATTGTGAAGAGGAGAATCTTACCATTTTTTCCTTCGGCCAGAGAACCAATATCCACGATACATTTCATCAGTCCTTGAGCTACCTTGTATCTTCCTACCACCATACCCATACCAAATTGATATCCATTCCTGTTGGTGTACCTGCCATCTTGGGAGCGAGATTGAAGAGGCGGTTTGTCAAGCCCGTGAGCAATTATCTGAGTGAGGGAATTGTTGAGGATCTATTTCCTGAAGGTGATAAACTATGGCTACAATGCTTTGAGACTTCCAGTCTGGCCTATTGCTGAAGCCCTAGAAGGGAAGTGGGGCAGCCAAAGGACTATTGAGCAGAGAAGGGGCACACTTCCTTGGGTGGGATAGGCATGCGGGGAAGGAGATGTTGTAGGCTGTGGTTGAGTGAAAACCTGAGAGGGAGTCTTTCCGATTGACCATGAACCTTTAGCTGAGTTAGGAATCCCTTTCCTAGGTGGAGTCTAGTCCCAGCTCGGGGGTGACTCACTGTTGAGAGTGACGAACAATGTAGTGTAAGGTTGGGAGGTTCATGGACGGTCTGCACATAGTTGGTGACTTTCTTACCAAGATAAGTACCGGTTATGTGTTGAATTCCATGTTGCATTGTCATTTATGTGTTATTTTATGGGTTTTATTGCTTGTGTGAGCATAATTGTCCGTATGTTTAAGGATATACCCTGTATATGTTGCATGTCTATGTTCACTATTAAATCAGTTTGAAAATCGTATATTTACAGAACACAACTGTTTTTTAATCTTTTATATGTGAAGCTTCCGCTAGAGCATTGTATGTATATGTTTAATTGCATGTAGTTTAGTATGTATGTATGCTTATGTGTGTATATATATATTTAGAGAGAAAAAGAAAAAGAAAAAAAAGTTATGTGACATACCTCAGTTGAATACTGGGTGTTACATTATGTTGTCAGAACTAAGCTAAGTGTCTAAGTAAGTGACATTCCCCAGTCAGTCGGTGGACAGGGTGTTTTACAGTTTGGGTCATGTCCCAACATAAATCATTTGAGGATTTTAAATTCTTCCTCTACTCAACACTCGTCCTTATTTTGTCAAACCTAAAACAACCATTTGAGATTGATATAGAAGCTTCATACTATGTTATCAATACAATCATCACTTAGCATGGGAATACAATGCCCTATCATAGTGAAACATTATCTGATGTTGTTCACATATACCCCACCTAAGACAAAGAGATGCACTCCATTGTGTAGGTATATTGATAATGGAAGAATTAAATTCTATGGAAGGAAACAATTATACACACTAATCATGTGCCTCTACAATTCATGCAGACACAGGGAAAGTTACAAAATGAATGCCACCAAAAGTGGTCCACATATCTACAGCAATTCCACTTGAACATCAGTTACAAGAAGGGAAGCACCAATCATGTCGTATACTACCTCAGTCGACCCTCGGTTGTGGCACTAACCACAGTTCTTAACTCCCATGGGCATGAGACATCCGGGTGGCCACAATTATACAATATTGACTCTAACTTTTCTTCTACCTATCAAACATTGAGAAAAGGAAAACCAATTCTAGAATTTCATATATGGAATGCTATTCCATTTCAGCCATCTTAGTGTTCCTTCAATAAAGCATGCAAAGATGATTTGGGAAGCTCATTACAGTCGAGAGGCAAGACACTTTGGTGTGGACAAAATAGTGGCAGTAATGTAAAAGCAATTTTATTGGTTGAAGCTTTGACAATATGTCTACAAGTACATCATATCCTACACTACCTACGTCATTGCCAAACCCACCATGAAGAAATAGGGGCTATACACCCATCTACCTACTCTATATAGACCTTGGGAGTCCATCTCCATGGATTACATGTTTTTTCTTCCTTCAACCCAGCATGGGAATGATTATTTCTTCATGGTCGTTGATCGATTCTCTAAGATGGAAGTTGTGGCACCCTGCAAGAAGAGAATCACAACCCAGGCCACCACTAAGCTCTTATTTGAACATGTTTGGTTTCATTTTGGGCTCTCATGGACTATTATTTCAGATTGATACATTAGGTTCCCGAGTACTTTCTAGTCCATCCTATGGTTGATAATGGACACCAAGATGACCAAATCGACTGCCTTCCATCCACATACTTATGGACAAACAGAGGTAGTCAATAGCATTATTTTACATATCCTAATTATGTACAATTCCAAACATCCACACACATGCTATGAGAGCCTTTTTTATGTTCAACATAGATACAATAGATACCTCCACAACTCTATTATCCACAACCATTTTCAGGTGAGATTGGTGCTCTAGCCATTGGCCCCCATTGATGTATCTCTTCCCATTGTAGTTTCATAGGAAGAGTCCTCCCATGTTTAGACTGAGCCTGATTGAGAATCCAAATTTGTTGAGTGAATCAAGCACATCCAACAACAAGTTCATGATATTTTGCAGAAATCCAGTGCCAAGTTCAATAAGCGCCACGATCACCATCAGGTACCACACAACTTTTAGGTGGGATATAAGGTATGGTTTCATTTGCAGAAAGAGCACCTCATAGGACCCCATCGAAATATCCTCCCACATTGATATGAGACTTAGACCATCACTAATGATATGGGTGAGAATTATTTTGAATCAACTATTCCCCCTTTCCTTGGTTTGCACCTCGTATTTAATGTGGAACTACTTCGACCATATTTTCCACCTCTCCTGAACACTTTGGACGCATTCGAGCACTTGTCCCCTACATAACTCAATCCTAACTGCATTGAACATGATACAATTTATTGGATCATGGACACCGAAATGAAGGAGACCCGCCAATAGAACATCGAAATCTAGTGGGTTGTCAAAGAAAGGAAACTTCTTCACTAAGGAAAGTGGCTAACCAAGAGTTAGATTCAATAGAATTTTCCCCATATGATGGAGGAACTTGATGCAATGGGGACCATTTCTTCCTAAGGGGGGAGGATTGATCCATGTGGATACTGGTGGCCACCTACCTATTCTACTAATTCATAATGGTTCCACTTCTTGGCAATTTTTATACGATTTTTTGAGTCCCAAACTTCTGGGGTTGTTTTGAGGCCCTAAATAATGTTATTTTGGTGTGGTAGTTCCTAGCATGTAGCTGAAGGAAAATTCTAGGTCAAGCAGATTTTGTACTCCTTAGATAGACCTTTTCGATGGGGTACTGAGCACCCCAAATGAAGACCACATGAAAAAGTTTTTCCCTCGGGAAGTTGATGTATCAACTAACCACATCAAGGCCCACAAACCTTTTGGCATTTCATTTTTGGGATTAGGGTTTTGAATGTTTAGGGTTTTCTCATTGATTCTTTATGTTAAAAGGCCTTTTTTGCCTCTTTGTAATCATCTTCTTGCGAATGAGTGCAGCCATCACATATCTCTCTTTAGAGATAATCTACCACCATTCTAGCTATCTTTTTTGCTTTGCATTTTATAGTATTTTGTATTCCAAACAATTATTAATAGAATCTAAGTTTCATTGTATTACTTTGTTTCTTGAAATATCTATGTGTATTTCCTGGTTATAGCTTTGCCTTCATTTCGTTCTCAATATAATATGGATCATGTTGATAGTGGCTCATATTTTAAAAGTACTAGATATGGAACAATATTTTATGGTATGTATGGATGCATCAAAGGATGGATTGGGTAGATTACTAATGTAGGAAGGTCAGGTAATTTTCTACACTTCAAAGAAACTTTGACCCCATGAAAAAAATTATGTGATCCATGATTTGGAATTTGTGATGATTGTGCATGATTTAAGAATTTGGAGGAATTATCTAGTTGGATGAAATCTTGAGTTAAAGACATATCGTCATGAACTACAACACATATTTACTTAGAGAAATTTGAATTCTAGATATAGAAAATGGTCAAAATTACTAAGCTAGTATGATTTTGAAATATCATACATCAAAGGAACAATACACAAAGTGGAAAATGATTTAAGTTGTAGGAACATATTTTTTCAATTTTATCGTTAAATACAAAACTGAGAGAAAATATTTTTAAATTGCAATTAGAAAATGAATCGTACAAATAATTCAAATTAGAGTTAGAGAATGAAGTAATGAGAATTTTGAAGAATGAAGGATATGCATTGGAAAATGATGGATTACTGTGTTCTTATGGAAGGATGTGCCCCTGAATGATGAAATTCATAATTTGATACTAAGAGAAGCTCATAGAGTAGTGTATATGGTTCATATAGGAGTCAAAAAGATGAATGCAGACCTTAAGCCATTATTCTTTTGAAAAGGAATGAAGAAGGACATAATTGATTTGTAGCTAAATGTTTGGAGTGTCAACAAGTGAAGGATAAACATTTTGATCCAGAGGGATTATTACAACGACCTGAAATAAAAAAATCAAAATGGAACGTAATTTCGATGAACTTCATAGTTGGATTACCAATAATGTCGAGGAGACATGATTCAATATTCGTAGTAGTAGAGAATCCGATGACGAGTGAATATTTTATTCCAATGAAGACTACTTATCAAGCACTGGAGATTGCAAGAGTGTTCATTAATGAAATAATAAGATTACATGGAAAACCAAAAAGATAATTTCAGATAGAGAATTAGTATTTACATGAACATTTTGGATGAGTTTTCAAGAGGTAGTGGGGACACAGTAACTTTAGTATAGCATATCACCCAGATATAGATGGATAGATTGAAAGAATGAATGGAGGAAAAAATGAAAACAATTAAAGGAATCACAAGTTAGATAGAAAAATTAAGCGAATGTGCATATAATTGATTGAAATTATGAAGTTGAGGATAAAGTATTCTTGCGGGTGGAACCACAAAAGAGTTCAAGTAAACCTGGTAAAGGAGGAAAGTTGTATCCATGATATGTTGGAATTTTTGAAGTTTTAGAAAAAAAAAAGGACCAATTTCATGTTGTCTTGCATTACCTAGATCATTATATTGTTTGAATGATGCCTTTCATGTTTCTATATTAAGTTATTATATTTCCAACCCTTCACATGTTATTGATTTGAGTTATTTGCATATATCAAACAACGGGGCCTTGATGGCCAAACCAATATGCATTTTGGACCAATGAACTTGACAACGTGGCATCTCTTATTAGACCAAGTAAAGGTTTAGTGGGGTATCTATAGTCTTAGTTCCACTATTTGGAAGGATGCAACTGATATGTGTCAACAATTTTCATACTTGTTTTGTAACTTTGGGATGAAGTTAATTTCAAAAGGGTGTGTATGTAATTCCCTATTTTATTTGACTATTGACATAGACTAAACTTTATTATTTGAAGGCATTTGTTTAAAAAATACTTAGTTATTTGACTGATATTGTGATGATTAAACATTGAATTTTATAATCTGATTGATTTTAGAATGATGATGATTGAATGGTTTTTCAAGTTTACATGATAACATGTATCAATTAAAATGTATTGATATGACACAACTGATGATATTGATCCCTATGATTTAGGTAATTCAAATGAAATTGGATACATTAATTTGTAGATGTTATTGATGGTTTTCCTGGTGTGACAGGAAACCATAGTGGTGCATTGATGTAGGATTGTGTCAACATTGTATTGGAATTTGAATTGATTCAAAAAGTAGTAAAACTTATGTGATTGAAAATATATTTTGATTTGGATTATGGAAATTATTGATGCTTTCATTCTAGTGCGTGCATCTACAAGGAACAATTTTTTCAATCAATTTACACATGGGTAATTAGGTTGTATGGGAAAGTGTATTGAGAATCATTAGAAGAGGAGTAGTATCCTTGTTTCCACCTACTAGCACTCCTTCTCTGGCATGAGTGGAAAATTTTAGATTCTTTTACTCCAAGGTTGCATGTTGTCATGAGGGTGGGCCATAGACTTGGTCATTCACGAGAATTATCTAAGGAGCATGAAATAAAGTGATAAATATATTCCTTAGTGACTGTTAGTCTCTCAATAAAGGGAAACAAAGAGGATTTGATTGTATCTCTTGATGGTTGAACCAATATGCATTTTGGACCAGTGCACTCGACAATTTGGCATTGTTTGGTAGACAAAGTAAAGGTCTAGTGGAATATCTATCATCTTAGTTTATCTATTTGGAAGGATGCATCTAATATGCATCAACAATTTCCATACTTGTTTTAGAACTTTGGGATGAAGTTAATTTTAAAAGGGTGTGCATTAAATGCCCCAATTTATTTGACTATTGAGATAGACTTAACTTTATTATTTGAAGACATTTGTTTAAAACTGATTTAGCTATTTGAATGATATTGTGATGATGAAACATTAACTTTTATTATCTTCTCGATTTTAGAATGATGATGATTGAATGATTTTGCAAGTTTACATGATAGCATGAATAAATTAAAATGTATTGATATGACACAACTGATGATATTGATCCCTATGATTTGGATAATTCAAATGAAAATGGATACATTAATTTGTATATGTTATTAATGGTTTTCCTAGCGTGATAGGAACCCACAGGGGTACTTTGACATAGGATTGAGTCAACATTGTATTGGACTCTTAATTGAGTTAGGGAATAGTAAATGTTATGCGATTAAAATTATATTTTTATTTGGATTATGGAAATTATTGATGCTTTCATTCTAGTGTGTGAAGGAATAAGGAAAATTTTTTTCAATCAATCCACACATGGGTAATTGGGTTGTATGGGAAGTTGTACTGAGTACCATCAGGAGAGGAGGAGATCCCTATTTCCACATACTAGCACTCCACTAGCCTGAGTGGAAAATTTAGATGCTTTTACTCCAAGGTTGCATGTTGTCATGAGGGTAGGCCATAGACTTGGTTACTCATGAGGATTAGCTAAGGGGAATGAAATAAAGTGCTAAACTTATTCCTTAGTGACCATTAGTCTCTCAATAAATGGAAACAAAGAGGATTTTATTGTATTTTTTGATGGTCAAACCAATCTACATTTTGGACTAGTGCGCTCGACAACTTGACATTGCTTGGTAGACCAAGTAAAGGTCCAATGGGATAGTTATAGTCATAGTTTCGATATTTGGAAGGGTGTAGCTGAGATGCAATAATTGTTTCCATACTTGTTTTATAACTTCGTGATGTAGTTAATTTTAAAAGGGTGTGTATGTAATGCCCATTTTATTTGACTATTGAAATAGTCTAAAAATTATTATTTGAAGGAATTTGTTTAAAAATGACCTATTTATTTGAATAATATTGTGATGATGAAACATGAACTTTTATTAACAAATTGATTTTAGAATGATGATAATTGAATGGTTTATTGCAATTTATTTTTTGAATAAATATTCACGGAAAACCCACCAAATATTTTCCCGCCATTCATAGAAGGCAAGTGGGGTAAAACATAGCCCTAAGGAGCATGAGAGTCTAACCTGTGACTTGGTTTATTGCAAGTTTACATGATAGTAGGAATCAATTAAAATGTATTGATATAACACAAATGATGATATTGATCCCTATTGTTTGAATAATTCAAATGAAAATGTGGATACATTAATTTTTAGATGTTATTGATGGTTTTCCTACTGTGACATAAAACCATAGGGGTGCATTGACATTGAGTCAAGGAATAGTAAAAGTTATGTGATTAAAATTATACTTTGATTTGGATTATGAAAATTATCGATGCTTTGATTCTAGTGTGTGTAAGCACAAGGAACATGTTTTCCAATCAATTCACACATGGATAATCATGTTGTATGGGAAAGTGTACTAAGTACCTATTATCGCATAATTTGTAGTTTGGGAAAATCCCAACCCAAGCCACAAATGTGTGACACAATTGGGAAAAAATATCACCGTCACCTCAATAGATGTCCCCCTTGTTTTAGCGAAGTACAATTCCAACAAAAGGGAGGATTCCCGGTCACCCTAGAGGGATTGTGATGGGAGAAGCAAAGAGCTTTACGAATGCCCCTATAGGTCAAGGTCAAGAGTGGAAATGAGGCTTGAGAAAGCTCTTATGAGATGGCAAATGGTTTCCAAGGTTGTGTACCTACAAAATAATGTTAGACCTGCTCGGAACAATATAATATGTAATGATTAAAGCATCAAAACCCATGGGGAATCAACAAAAAACCTTACTATCCAAAAATTGCAGCATTATGGAAATATATATATCAGCAATAAATAATTTATGATAGTTGCAAACTAAACCATCAAAATCAAGGGTATGATGTTGGAAAATAAATCTAGCAACAAGTAGATAATTTCCCAAAAATTAAACCAAGAATTTGATAGAAAAAGAGAGATGTTATTAATTTTTATCAGCAAGATTTTGTAACAGACTTATATCTGTAGAAATTGTTTTCTACAACAACAAGTTCTAGCCACTAAAATTAACAAGTAAACCACCCAAAAAATAGCTTATAATCAGCAAAAAAATTACCAAGTCTTACAAGTGAATTTAAGTAGTAGAAAAGTGAGTAAGAGAGTGAAAGAGAGTGAGTTTGATGCAGCCCTGTTAGCTCTAGATAAATGTTTATTACAAAATCTAGATCATTTGGCTAACCAAGACGCCCTTAGGGCACAATATAGCTTAAAGAATGTAGAATTAAATTTCAAACTTGAACAATTCAATCTCCTTGAAATCACATTTACCAATGCACAATATCCAATCCCCAATGCAAAAATATTAGTGCCTTATCTATTGAGCTATGGAGTCTCTTGTTTATGAGATTGGATTTAATACTCCTCTAGGGGTGTAAGCTATTTTACTCCCTAGAGTAAACAAACCTTAGAAAGGTAAATATACAAGGGTGTAAGCCCTTTTACTCCCTCTAGAAACCTTTGCAATATCCTTTTGAATGAAAACAAAAGATAGATCTTTGATAAAGGGTGTATCCCCTTATACTCCTCCAAGGCTTTGACAAAATAACCTTTAAATCAAGAATAAAAACATACAATTGCGGAAATTTCTTACCTAATCCAAGATATAGCATGAAAAACTCTTACTTATCAAGATATTCAACCACAATTCCCAAGAAACAAGCATCAAGAGAAGTTTATATCCTTCCTTCAACCAATAGAAAAGCGAAGCATCTAATTGCACAATAGACATGATAAGGAAAATTTCCCAAGCAGGGAGAAAATTTTAGCCAAGAGTTATGTAAT
The DNA here is from genome assembly GCA_032191745.1 of Picea mariana. Lineage (NCBI taxonomy): Eukaryota > Viridiplantae > Streptophyta > Pinopsida > Pinales > Pinaceae > Picea > Picea mariana. The sequence goes on along the minus strand of JASDQU010010410.1, from coordinate 15,175 downwards.
TCTCAAGTGAGTTGTGTCTAAAATGAAAGTGAGATGACCTCTGTTTATATGAGGTCATCTAAAACCAATTTGTCCACATAATAAATTCAACAACAAATTAAAAGGGGTCAAGCCCTTTTATTTTCCTTTACAATTAACAAAAATTAAAATTACATAAAGTAAATCCCTTAGAAGGGTGACACCGTTCCCTAAAAGGGTGACTCTAGGCATCAAAAGTGAGATATTGAGCTTCTATATGCAAGTTGTTGGACCTCCAAAGGCCATGTGTCCATCTCTTATTCTCTGGAATGTCATGTCATGCATCTTCCTTCTTCAAACCACATCATCTCTCTTATGGAACCATCAATGATCTGAATTTAGGAGTAGAACGAACTGATTAAAAAACTGAATACAATAAACATAGAGATATGAAGAATAACACAAATATCTAGTGAACAATATCTTCTATTAAATAATGAAATAGGATGAAATTGTAAAACTATAGAACTGAAACCCTTGCTCGAATGGTGCTAGCTATCTTTGAGAAGAGATGTTGATTATATGTGCATCTGTATGAGCAGAATGGATTACAATTAGGCTCCAGAGGCCTTTTTGATATTACTCATGAATGCCAAAACCCTAGACATCCAAAAACCTAACCCTAGAAGATGAAACACCAAAAGTCATGTGGGCCCTATGGGTAAGTTGGTGTAATTTGGTACCTCAACTTCCCAGGGTCGTAACTTTTTCATACGACCTCTCTTTTAGGCGCATGATATCTTGTTGGAAAAGTGTTTCAGAGAAATTCACATTTCACCATCAAACTCTGAATCCGTCTACAATTTCACTGTGGCGAGCCAAAAAAACATTCTTTAAGGCCCCAAATCGTCCCTGGAAGTACAACAAGATGCATTGATATGAAAACATACAAAATAAGTCAGTTGGTTTAGGCGAGAGGCCACTCGTATCCACCTGCAGGATGTGTGGGGCTTCAGATAGCCCCAAAAGTGTAGAACTTGTTAGCATTGAGAATCACCCTCCGACTATAAGAGGATAAGCCCAGTACCCATCAAAAAAAGTAAAATGGATTAAAATGGTTTGAGTAGGTGGATCAATAACACTGCAGAGAGGAAAATATGATAGAGGTAGCTGCATATTAGTGCAGGACCATTGGGATATGGAGTCGTAAGTATCGTGACTAATGAAGGCAATTAATCTGCCTATCAGACAAAGGATTTATGTGGTGATGATGAGAAGGAAGATAGAATTTGTTTGAATGATAAACCATGAAAGATGGGAAATATGACAATAGATCCTTTACCGCCTCAGGAATCCATAAATCAGAGGGGATATATCCAAACAAGAAGAAAAAAACAAGCGTATGAGTGATTAACAATGAAAAATGGGCAAGATGAAAACAGATCCTCTACCGCCTCAGGAATCCATAGATCAAAGATGTTACATTCAGACAAGAAGAAAAAAAGAAAACGTCTGAGTGATAAATGATGAAACATGGGAAAGATGACAGTAGATCCTCTACCGCCTCAGGAATCAATAAATCAAGGATGTTACATCAGACAAGAAGAAACAAAATAACATGTAAACTAAGAACACAGTCTGATAAAAACAACTCAAAGGAATGTTCAATAAAATAATATTTACAATCCATGACCCTCAGGCTTACAAACTAAAAAATACAGATCCCTACTCTTAAAACTCCCTCGGCTCTCCAGCCTCTCAAAACACACCCCCATAATATCATTCATCTCATGTATTTATATTCAAAACAGTAGACATGTATTTTCTGCTAGGGCACTTCTTCTCCAGTGTCGTGTGTCTTCTCTTGTCTATCATGTTCCTTCTACCAGAAGGAAACTCTGGTCAGTATAGGTCTATAGGAAAAACTTCCCTATGTGGTACCTCAGGTTGACAATCTTCTCTTTCCTGTCATGTTCCCTCTGTCAGAAGGAAAATATGGTCAATATGGGCCTATAGGAAAAATTGCCTTCCATGCTTTCTAATTACTGAGTGAGTCGAGGTTTCAATCACCGGTCTCTTCTTTTATTAACTGAATCCTCAGGATCGGGACAAGGCTTAACATCCAAGGGGATACCACATATTGCTCTTGGATTTAACGTTATATAATAACGTGATTATGGGGCCATGAAAGGTGGTTTGGATCCACAACGCTTTTGAGCCCGCAATTCACCACCTTCTGCCATGTAGCTCTTTCGCTATACCATGGTTTCAATTGCAATACCACTCAAGAATTTTATCATTCGAGCATGTTTTTTCCCCTCAATGAAGCATGGTCATTGATCTGGTCGTGATCTGTGATTTGGAAAATTCCCACTTTTTTTGCCACGCACCTCTCTTGGATGGACCATGCTTCTTGCTGCAAAGATCAACAACTCTCAACTTCTTCAAGAGTTTTTCTTCTTCTTGCTCGCACAATCCTCTGAAGTGTCAAATTCTCGAAGTGAGAGATCTGGTGACACGTGGCCTCTCAATTTGGACAGCCGAGATTGACTTCGAGATTTTGGGCTTTGGGCCTTTTTCTTCTGCTTGCTTGCGCAATTCTCTGAAGTGTCGAATTCCCGAAGTGAGAGATCTGGTGACGTGTGGCCTCTCGATTTGGATGGCCGAGATTCACTTTGGGAGTTCAGGCTTCAACCCTTTTTCTTCTTCTTTCTCGTGCAATTCTCTGAAGCATCGAATTATCAAAGTGTGATATATGTCGACGAGTGTCCTCAGCTTTCAATGGCTCAGATTTACTTCGAGACTTCAGGATGCTTGGCTAGTCATTAATCCTTGCGTGAATTTTAAACTCCGACTGTCCAAGAGCCGTTAATATGAACTATATATGGGATCTCCATCATTGAAACATGAACCTATTTGCTTTCCTGTATTTCATCCCAAAATGGACTTCTATTGAATGTTGCACTTGGATGCTTCATGTGCAGATCACACACTTGGATGACCTATTTCCGTTGACAACTATATGTGATTAAATTTGGCTCCACAGGGGATGGCATGCTACCTACAAGTTGCCAAGAATGCATAGTTCCAATGCCTTAGCTGTTGGGTTGTGGAGTCGAGCTCAAATACTTTTTGTTGAAGACATCAGGGTAATATGTACACTATTCTACTTACAAAAAGAAAACAAACACATGTGCTCCAAAAGGATCTTATTTATGTACAATCCTAGACTAACTGATTTTTTACAATGTGCTAGGTGAAAGAAAACTTCCACCATAGCCACCCATACTGTTTGATAATATAATTCCTCCTTTCACTACAAATTATCCTCAAAAGGTAATGGAATTATGACAGCAGAATGAAAAGATTTTTTGGAACACTGAAAGTACCCCCAAATGATGATAAGATGAATAATTTTGTAGGCTCTAATGCTCTTGGAGAAATCAAATCCATATATAACCCTACAGGGTCATAAAATATATAATAAGGCACGCTAAACTGGTAAGAAATTATATCCTTTATTGCATCATTGCTTACCTGTTATTTGATGTTCTCATCATGTACATGTGCGTAAATGATTGATGCAGGTTGGCTAATCTTAGGCGATATTTTCTCATTTACTAGTGTTGTACATGATATGAGATGCACATTTATCCCTTCCTTTTCTCCTTCATGGCCCTCCCAATGATCAAGTTCATAATTATCATACACAAGAACCATGCTACAAGGTTCCAAAGGAGCCATGAAAAATCTCTTATCTTCATCATCTTCACTGGGATATTCATAAAAAATTGGTTGTTTTTGGTCAGGATTTGAAACAACTTGTTCATCATAAGCAGGGATGCCAAAAACATATTCTTCAAGGACAAGAATATCCTCTTCATTTTCTCCATAAGATCAACAAACAACATCTTCCTTCAATTCTGAAAAACTAGGAAAAAACAGAGAGAAATCTTCCCTAGTTCTTTTAACTATCTTATCATCTATCTTAGCTTCGCAATTAGGAGAAATATCTACTGCATAATACTCTTTCTCTTCGTCATCAAAATATTCAAAAGAGAGATGTTGATCTTCAAGCATGGATGATTTTAGGGGCTAAATTTCGCTCATGGGCTAATTTTCCATGGTTTTTCCAAAAACCAGATTCGCTATTTAAAAAATGATTCACCCAAATTCTATAGGATAAAATTATTTTACCTTAAAAATCGCCAAAAAATTATAAAAACTATATAAAATCCTTAGAAATTTGAATATTTTTACAAAAATATCGCCATACATTTATAGTTGGCATATGAAGGATTAGTAAGATTCGCCAAGGTTTCTACATTTTAAAATAAACTTCCATCCTTAAAATCATCCCTGTCTTCAAGAACACTTAAAAAAACAAATACATCTAAAATGATGCCAAATGTTTCTATGTTATTTCTATCATAATGAATATCATTCAACACCTCATGATCTTCATGGTAAATGTTTTCTTCTACAATAAATGTTTCATCACAAGTAGGGCTTTCATGACTAGCATAATCTTTATGGAGCAAAGAAAACTCATTACAACATCCCTCAAAAAGACATTCATCTGGAAAATATTCTTTACAAAAGGAATTGAAAGTTGCATGAAAGTATTCCAAAGAGATGATACTTGCAAATGGGAGAGATCTACACCAATCGTGAGAAATCCCCTCTAATGAATACCTAAAAAGATTTAGCTGAGCATCTTTGTGCATGATACGAAGTTGATGAATAAAATCATGAAAATCCAACAAGTGTTCAGCTGGTTCCTCCCACTCTTCTCCTTGAAATTTAGGAAGGCTACTTTCCCATTCATCTCTACTAGGCATTGAATTAGGGAAACCAACTATCTTTGAAAAATCACAGAAAGCATACCTATGAGCTAAAATATTTAAGGTTTAAGCTATTATTAGGTTTATTTCCAATTTACTAGGTAACCATTGCATATATAGGATCACTGAGAGAAACGAAATCACAAGATACACAACATTTATCCTGGGAAACCCTCATGGGGAAGAAAACCCATCAAAAACTTCCTTAATATAGATAGCCAATACACTGGCAAGACAAT
>JASDQU010010409.1:214023-257663 GCA_032191745.1 Picea mariana | reverse complement strand
AAAAAACATCGTTTAGGGCCTCAAAATGGCCCCGGAAGTTAAAACTGCTAAAAATAGTAAATTACCAAAATTGCCAGAAACATGTTTTGGGCCAGTTGGAGAAGGTGGGTGGCCACCAATATCCACCTGGATCAAATTCACCTCGAATTTCTAGAAAGGATTGTTCAAAGGATTCAGAATGAATCTGAACTTTAGTACAACTTATCATCCCGAGTCTGATGGATAGACAAAGAGGGTGAATAGGGTGATAGAATACATACTGAAAATGTATGTGATGGACAAACCATCGAAATGGGAAGACTACCTACACCTGTTAAAATTCGCTTACAACAATGGGTATCAGGCATTGTTGAATATGAGCCCATTTGAATCACTTTACGGCAGAAAGTGAAATACTCCAGTGACTTGGGATAATCCAGCTGATATGGCAGTAGTTGGGCTAGAGTTTCTCAAGGAGATGGAAGACCAAATAATAAAAAATAAGAAGAATTTAAAAGCTACCCAGGACAAGAAGAAAATTTATTCCCATAAGAACAAAACCCAAAGAGAATTCAAATTGGGTGATCATGTTTTCCTGAAAGTAAAAGCTAACAGGAGTTCCCTGAAGCTGGGAAGCTGCACCAAGTTTGCAGCTAGATTTTGTGGGCCATTTGAAATCCTAGAGGGGATTGGTTTGGTTTCTTATATGATTGCATTTTCTGCATCTATGTTTGTTCATAATGTCTTCCATGTATCATTACTAAAGAAATATATACATGATGCTAATCATGTTATTGATTGAAATGTGAATCAGGTGGAGCAAGAAAGTACTTTTCAAGTGCATATAGTATGCATTTTGGACCGGAAAGTCAAGCAGCTCTAGAACCGAGCCATAGGGATTGTAAAGGTCCAATGGACCTGGTACAGTCCTTTGGATGCTACTTGGGAGCATGAGGATGCAATGTGGATGGAATACCCACATATTTTTGAGTAATTTTGAAAATGTTTGTTGTATATGGGTATATGATGCACTGAGGACAGTGCATAAATAAGGGGAGGGGATTGCAATATCCCTCGCCCGAACCCAATTGTAAATGTAAAGTAAGTATACTTAAGCCGGTGAGTTTTTTGACATCATTTTGTACTACACCTTTCATGGCATAGTGCGTGCATGCACTGCACAGTAAAAAGATGTAGTGTACACATTCTCAGATACCGTGCGCAGTAACTAAAGTGCGCACAGTATGGAGGTTAGCGAGACTTGTGTATATGATATGTGTGATAGTTTGGTGAGCCAGTTATTATAAGTTGGGATGTTTATGTTTTGATATTAGGCTGGAGTGCCTAGACGTTAAAGGCCAGTGCGCCTATTTTGTACATGTCTCATGATTAATATAAAATACATCATTTTGCACAGACTGAACATGATAAAAGATATGGGGGACTGAACTTCACTAGTTAGGGAAAGGGAGGGACAAAATTTAAGGAAAGGGATAAGCTAGAGAGCTTAGGCCAAAAAGGAATATTATACCAATATTTCCTAAAACATAAAGTATGGATAATTATTTTATCCTAAGTTCTAAAGTTTGGGACAAGTGGACCAAAGTAGCTTCCAAACATGACAAGTGTCAAGTTTGGTAAATGCATTCATATCGTGGGGACTTAACTCACTTGGTCACTTTTCCATGGGGATTCTTTCGAGCAACTTGACCATCATTCTCACCATCACTTTCACGATCAGTTTCATGGTGATTCCTTCCATCACTCAGTTATCCAGTCAATGATTCCATGATTGTCTTCATTCATGCAGTCCATTATCCTGGAGACATCCATTTCACCATATCTGATCCTCTTTCCATAAGCTTTCTCGGTTAGTGTAACTAGTTAGCTTGGAGCGGGATTGAAGAATTGGGTTATCAGTATCGTGAAGCATTTCTCTGAGTGAGATAACTATTGGGGATTAATTCCTGAAGGTGCTAAACTACAACTACAGTTCTCTGAGACTTCTAGTTTGTCATGTTGCTAAAGCCCTAGAAGGAAAGTGGGGTAGCCGAGGAGCAGAGAAGGGGCACACTTCCTTGGGTGGGACAGGCATGTGGGGAATGAGAGGTTGTAGGTTGTTAGTTCAGTGAGCACCCGAGACAGAATCTTTCTTGTTTTCCATGAGCCTTAGCCTAGTTAGGAACCCCTCTACCCGGGTGGAGTTCAGTCCTAGCTCGGGGGTGACTCACTGTTGAGAGTGATGAACATTGTAGTATAAGGCTGGGAGGTTCGTGGACGGTCTATACACAGTTGGTGAAAATATTTCCAAGATAAGTACCAATCATATGATAAAATTATATGTTGCATTGTTATTTACATGCTTATGTAACGATTTATCATATATGGGAATATAATTGTCTATGTGTTTATGGGTATTTCCCTGTATATGTTTCATATCGGTGTTTACTATTATTTCAGTATGAAATCGTATATTATAGAATGTATATGTTTTTTTACGTTTATATGTAATGATTCTACAAAGAGTGTTGTATGAATATATTTAAGTTGCATGCAATTTGAAGAGAAAATTTATGTGGCATAGCTTAGTTGAATACTGGGTATGTTACCATATGTTCCGTAGTAAGAGAATGAAAGTGTTCCCTAAAGTAGCATGGCCAGTCTGTTTAAGGCTGGATATGCTACAAATTGGTATCAGAGCATGAGATATTTCTCTGGAGTGGCATTTCCCCGACCTGTGGGTGGTCGGGGGAATGTTACAAATTGGTATCAGAGCATGAGATATTGCTATGGAGTGCCATTTCCCCGGCCTGTGGGTGGTTGGGGGAACGTTACAGAGTTACATTCATCTTACCTAAATTCCTACAATATGGTAGTTCACACTTCCATAAGTAAGTGACCTTTCAAAGATCATTTTTGATATTTACCACCTTCACCTTTGGATGTGGTTTATGAGAACCCTTCTTTACAAAATTAGTGACCTTTTTCAGGTCTATAATCATGATTTAGGGGTTCTTGTGTCCTACACAAATGACTTCCAGTAGTTACCCTCTTGGGATATTAGTGACGTTATGCAATGGTGTTGAGGAAATCTTATCACTCCCTTAATATCTTGATATTGCTGAGTTCATTCAAGAAGTTTTAGATAAATATCAATACCCAGCATAGATGTTTATGCAATTCAAAACCATGCAACATCATGATTCACAACATGCTTCCTTTTTTTTTTCCCTGAAAACATCATGACATGCTTACAAGTTTACCATTCATACCACTCTTTATGTCTAGCGTTTTTCATATGATGAATTGGGTGATGAAACAAGGTTCATAATATGACTCTGTTATTATATAAATAGTTATTATTGCTGGAGAGGAGACATTGCTGCTTATACATCACCCATGAATGAATTGTCAAGGGAACCTAGATCTAAGAGGAAATGGGATTTTTTTTGGGGTAATGGAGAGGATCATGTATTTTGATCGATAATTTGTAGCACTATCAAAATAGGTTATATAGGTCAAACACAAACATATAAAACACACTTTATTAACTGGTATCACACATTGACACTCCTTGAACAAATTTTGTTGATGGCATTTTGGGCTTATAAGAATACTTTATAGTGAATCTATCATCATGTTTTCACTTATGGATGAAGTATTCTTAGACCTATCTATGTGAAACTGATGTTGGCTTACAATATAAATTGAATCTTTTCAATACTAAGGAATAAGCATCATTGTTCTCGGTGTCTTGGGTGATCTGCTCTGGATACATAAATTTATTTATTTATTATACTTTTATTCCTTTTTATCATCATGGTATCTACTTGCAATTTATCTCTTGGTTTGTCTTGGTGACCCAATTAATCTAAAACCAAAGTTACTTTACTACTGGACTTGGAGAGTGACATTGTAAATCTTTTTATGAAATATCTAAAGAATATGGATATGAGAGTGAAATTCATAGCTCATGTGAAAAGATATAAGAAACACATTAGGAACCTTTCCAAACATGCAATGGGTGGATAAGTTGGAATTTACAAGGGAAAAGTTATGATAGTCGATGTCATAACAAAATGCGAAATTTGTAATCTTTCTTCCAAAATCAGGGCACAAGCTGATCCATACAAAATTTGTAATCTTGCTACCACTTGCCTATCTTTCAATCAAATTTTGAGCTTCGTATATTGCATCTAATTGTAAGTATGCATATTTTACTTGAAAGACTTGCTTAGTTACATATTGTTGGCTTATCTTCTTTCTCTTACACACATGGGGACATATAACATATTGATTTTTATTTTAAGATTCACTATACCACTTTATGTGTATTTCTTGTTGTGAGATTGTAACATATTGATAACTTAGTTAGGTCATGTTTTGTCTGAATCTTTTTTATTGTTTTTGTGTACATGGGGTTCTTTTACCTTGGGCAAGTTTTCTTATGACATAATTTTGTTTAACTAACAAATAAACATTATTCCTAGTGCCCTTGTTACTTTTTACAATATATTTCATTGTTCAGTTACAAGAGTTTGAAAGTTGAGACATTGCTAGGAGAAGTTTGGGAGTAAGGTGACAAAACTCTTCAACTTTGTAAGTATAAAAATTCCTAAGTGGTGATGATGAATTTGTTTTTAGGGGTGAATTGTGGACCTCTTAGTCAACTTTGATGACATTATTTGTCTGCATTTGCAAGATTATTTGTTCTTCCATTGTATCCAATCTATGCTGGGGCGAAATCACACATATATCCACAAATTAACCCAAAGATGTGTAGAAACTCACTATCAACAACTTAGATTGATACTTCAATTTTCTGGATATTTATTAAAACATATAGTCTAATATCCAATTAAATTAAATTAATGGCATACAAACAATGTTGGTGGATGCCAGTTACTATTTAGTTCAGGGTCTAGTCTAATATTTAATAAGGAAGGTTATCTTGCATCTCTAAATTGATATTTTTCCATCAAAATTTCTAATGGATCAAGTATTATCCAATATACAACCACAAGCCATAACTACATCACAAGTATCACAACTACAAACCATAGAGGGGAAAAAATGCATGACATCGATACCCCCAACCACATGGGGCCCGCAAGGCATGAAATGGCTACTTCTAACAACTGAGGATGATATGACATCAACTCAAGGAATTGAAACCAAAAGAAAGATCTATATTAGAAAAAAAATTCCTACAAGAACGCCTCATTAACCACCTTATCTCAAAATTGTTATACATGTGGGATTATACACAACATACACATAGAACCTTGCAAAAAGAACAATCAACATGGATCACACCTTACTTCACTATTTACTCAAAGGACATGTCATAAAACTAATTTAAAAACATTGATATCTTGCACAAAACTTCAAAAACTAATACTTTCCAACTATAATTGCAACCTTAATTTGATACTTTGCTAGTAGAATTGCAAGACTTATAACCATGCAGTATTGTTTCTATCTAGGGTCTATGTGGTCTCTCTAAATGTAAAGAGAAGACATTTCAAACATTTAGGTATATTTAGGTATGATGTACATAGGTTGTTGATAATGAATAAGACCATTTTAGAGTGGTTGGCACATTGGTATGACTATACAAAAAATAGTGGTACTTAAGGTCAAATCTTGTGGATATCATCTTAAGTGGCAGGAGTCATCATAGTATCATCCTTTTCCTTGCAGATCCTTACCCCTTCCATGAGATACCATTATCCCTTGTAATGTCTATGTTAGAAGTGAGCTAACCAAACCAAGTAAATTCACTCATAGATTATGAATGATTATCTTAATAAAAGGTGCATTTTTCTTATAACTACCCTAAATATCATAAGAATCACAATAAATTAAAACTCATACAATACTTTCATCAATAAATAAATAATAATTTAAAAAACTAGAGATGTCCTCAAGACAAAGCATGTGAATATATTGAAGTTGAGTTCATTTAAGTATATTCTCGACAATAAGTACTCGTAAATTTCTCCATTATCCATTAGTGAACCAAGCATGCAATGAAATACACAACAACAATCATAACAAGAAAAAATCCAGACATCGGGGATCTTTATTGATGTCCATGAATGATTCTTTTTGGAGTAGATATCAATACCAAGTCATTTTCAACACACCCAAATATAGTTGACATTTCTCTAGATACTAGATCAATGGACATCCTCTTAATATCCACATGGTAATTTATTGTAAAAGAGTAGAATTGAGAAACAACAATTCTTGCTTCTCTATGAAAAAGTTTTAGATTGTCTTTTCGGACTTGATAAATTCCTTTCATTTGGTTTCATATAAGTTCAAAGTTTGTGAAGACAACAATTGTTGGACACACTGACCACACCAAGAGAGGGGGGGGTGAATCAGTGTAGGGATCTTTTTAAACTTCCATTCACAAAAGATCCTCACCATTTACTCATCACTTATTACTGTCATTTACAACCAGTTGTATGTGAACATATATCAGCAACAGATAACAACAACATATATCATCAATAAGACTTCACCACAAAGAACACAAGATGTATGTACAATTTTATTTTTGTTATGGACTACAATCCTTGGGTCTATCAACAACAACTGAATAGAGTTACAAGTCCACAAGAGCACCAACTCTGCAATGCAAGAATCAACTTACACAACTCAACACCAACTGAGAAGAGGATTCAATCCTCAACATATACCAATCTATCAGCGGGTACGTGACCTGTCATTAGTGCATCATGTGTATGTACGTGCCCTACTAGTAGTACAACTCGTGTATGTACGTGGCCTATATGTACTGCAGCATGCATATGCCTTCTGATCAACTAGGGTTTTATCTCTTTGAAAAACTCAGATCCTCTGCAACCTTCAGTCACATCCAATTTTTTCTTTCACTGTCCAATCTGTACCATAACCAATCACAACACATCTATGCTCTCCAACAACTTACTCAAGCTCCTCAACCATACAATATGAATGCTACTTAATCATATATATGAAACAATATCAATACTGAACCATAACAGTGTGGCTCACTCTATCAATCAACCAACATAGAAATATCACAACATCCATACCAAGAATTCATTAAGAATTCACCATAAAATAAGCAAGATTATCCATTAAGACAACTATTGACGCAAACCCACTACCCTCAGGCCGAGATCCACACAGGATCATTCCAAATTATCCTTGGGCCTAAGCGACTCCTTTGGTTCCTTGTTAAAACCTTTGATGAATCTGATCCACAGGTCCTTCATGAAAACGCCACCTGCACCACGTGCACCAGGTGTGAGTCTTTGCCTCCAAACGACCACAACCCGGGCGTTAGCGCAAGCACCTTTCATGACTCGTGATCTTGTGAGTTTGTGAATTGAAGACCCTTGACTCCAAACCTATGATACCTAAGAGTGCAATATAGGTATGGCCCCTTTCTTTCTAGTGCCTCTACAAGCAACCACTGGCTAGGGCCTAACTCTAGCACTCCTTGCAACTCGCAACTTCAAGAATTGGAGTGTTGAGCCATTGTGCTCCTCCTTTGCGAATCCCCGAGACGTGATAAGTCAATAATAGGTTGACTCCTTGCAAGGCGATGCATGTACGCCACCTGTCGCCTACTTTCGCCTTTCCAGTGTGCTCTATGATTGTGCCACCTGTCTACCACATGGTCCCCACCTAATGGACGTGACGTGTGTTCGCCCGAGTCCTCGGCACTCGGCACTTCGTGACTTCTGCAGTAAAAAAGAAACTCTCTCAAACCCCGAACCCTCGAGTACCGGATACCACGCGAAGGTTCTGATCCAATGGTTCTCCCATGTTTTGGGTCCAACGATATGGATCTCCTTCTCTATTCCTCGTAGCTTGGAATGAAACCAAGGATTTGGTCTTCCCTCCAAACTCACGAACCCTGAATTCACGAAATGGTCCAACAACGTGGTTTGAAACGAGATCAATGACTCATATTGACCCTCGCTTCTTGGGTGATGGATTTCACCGGTCTCTAACCACCTTTCCACTCTGCAAGATCCAATGACTCTCAAAACTTCACACTTCCTTCACAAAGGCTTCTCACCTTCCATTTGGCTCCACTGGATCCTATGTTCCTCGTGATTTTGTGAGTTCTCCATAGAGAATTTTGATCGCCCGATTCATGCTTCAATGACCTCTACCCAACAACTGGGTGTTCTCCCTCCTGAACTTAATTTCTATGTGGCGGCTTCGATCTCCGTCTCCCTTTGAACACTTCAAAAGAATTATTTCTCGCGAGCCCTCACTTGCAAACTCAAGTCTTCCAAAAGGGTTCCTTCTCGCACTCCTTGCGACAAACTTTCAAATAGCCTTTGGTTATTTGATTCTTCGACCTTGTGCACTCTTTGCAACAGTAGTCCCTTGAACTTCACCTTAGTTGATAAATTCTAAGGCTTCCACCATCCTGCACAAACCTTGCACGGATCTGTGCTTCACCTACACTTTTTCTGGTATGAGAACAACGATATCTCTCCTAAGATTTCTGAGATAAAACTCAGATCCTCGTCAACGCACACCTTGCAGACGTTCACTGCACTCCTTGCAGGAAATTCTCAGGAAGAGAAACAATTGAATCTCATTCCTCTCCTCTCTCATACTTCATACATTCAACATGAAATCATACCACAACACAACATTTAAACAAATGCATAATAGAGAAACAAATCAATTGTAAACATACCATTCAACAAATGCAAATAGTAAGCATCATAACACCATGAAAGTTGAGTAAGAGCTTCATATATTAACTCAAGTGCTCCTGTACATGGGTTCTTCTCTACAGCTCTCTGCTACAGCTCTCCAGCTTATCAAATCTGAATGATCATAATAATAATACAATGATACAAGGGTGAGGGTGTGTATATCCATTTTCCCTCCTACGCTTATAAATTGTCTAATCTAACATTCATATCTACCTACTTTACATTAACAGACTTAAATGCCTATTACATCCGGCAGATGAGAATAATTTCTCCAGATCTGTTCATATCTCCAAGACATAAATGTAGTAAGCTTATCCTAGTTATTACATTAATGCTTCCATTTTCAAAATTCAAAACGTTTTCATAAAAACATGCCCTTTTTCATCCACGCGTTCAGTTGTTCCTTTGTCTAGGTGCATGCTTTGGCTTTGTATGATTCTCCTGCATCATACTCCCTCGCTTGAAAATTTTCTTGAACTCCTATGTATGAGCTATTTCATAATCTGTCCATGCTTTTGAATTTCTTCTTCATCCTCCCAACTGGCATCTTCAACTAGATGTCCCTTCCACTTGACCAAGTATTCAAAATACTCTTTCCTCCTGGTCTTTCTGCTAATCCTCTTGTCAATTATGCTTTCCATCTGTGGCTTTTCAGCTATAGGCATTTGTTTTGTCCATTGGACTTCTTCTTGCTCATTCTCTAATCCTTCTTCTTTAGCTCTGTAAGGGTACAAATCCACAACATTGAATATTGGTGAGATTCCGACCCCATCGAGTAATTCAATCTCATATGTGTTTGCCCAAAATTTCCTTATGACCTTGCATGGTCCAATCTTTTTCATCTTCAACTTATTATACGTTCCCCTTGGGAACCTCTCCTTCCTCAGATGCGCAAGAATCATATCACCAACTTCAAATTGAAGTTCTTGTCTGTGTTGATCTTCTCTCTTCTTGTATTCTTGACTTCAAATTTGCAATCGCTCCTTGATTTAGCTGTGAAGCTCCTTCATTCCTTCTGGAAAGTCCTCTGCACTAGCAATTCTGAATTCATATTGTTCTGCCTCTTTCAATTCAGAAACTCCCCTTGGTTGCATTCCATATACAATTTGGAATGGACTCTGCCCTGTTCTTCTATTGAGTGAATCATTGTAAGCGAATTCTGCACGTGGGAGAATGTGATCCCACTGACTATGGTGTTTAGTCACTAAGCTCCTCAGTAAATCTCCCAAGCTCCTGTTTACGACCTCTATCTATCCATTTGTCTGAGGATGATATGCTGAGCTAAAATACAAACTTGTCCCCAACTTCTTCCATAAGGTCCTCTAGAAATGTCCCACGAACTTGGTATCTCGATCAAAAACTATACTCCTTGGAAAGCCATGAAGTCTAAGGACTTCCTTGAAAAATAGGTTCGCAATATGAGTTGCGTCACTGGTTTTTTGGCATGGTATGAAATGTGCCATCTTTGAAAATCTGTCGACTACCACAAAGATTGAATCATATCCTCTTTGTGTCCTTAGCAGTCCCAATACAAAATCCATGCTCACTGCATCCCACGACCTTTCAGGTATGGGCAATGGCTAGTATAACCCTATGTTTTTCCTTTCTCCTTTCGTGTGCTGACAAATTAGGCACCTATCCACAAATTTCTTCACATCTGTCCTCATCCCCGACCAATAATATGAGCTATTCAACTTTGAGAATATTTTATCATGACTGAAGTGTCCAACCAATCCTCCGCTGTGTTTTTCTTTCAGCAAATTCTCCCTGATGGAGCATTTTGGAATACATAGTTGATTTCCCTTGAACAATAATCCATCCTGGATCATGTATTCAGTCCATTAGCTTCTATCCCTAAGAATTGGATTCTCAGATGCCTCATATGCCTCCTTAAAATCTGGATCATCCCTATACATTTCTTTGAGGTTATCAAAACCCAAAGTCTTGACTCTGAATTCTTGCATAAGCAAACATTTCTTGCTCAAAGCATCAACAACTTTGTTAGTAGTTCCAGAAATATGCTTAATCACAAAAGTAAAATTTTGCATGTATTCAACCCATTTAGCATGCTTTTGGTTCATCTTCTCCTATCGAGTCACTAATTGTAAAGCGTGATTATCACTGTACAAAACAAACTCCTTGGGAACCAAATAGTGTCTCCATTTATTCAACGCTTGTATGACTGCATAGAATTCTTTGTCATATGTGGAGTACTTAATTCTTGCTTCATTCAGTTTTTCACTAAAATGTGCGACCAACCTATTTCCTTGGCTCAAGACTACTCCAATTGCAAATCCACTCGCATCACACCTGACCTGGAATGTCTTGCTAAAATATGGAAAAACTAGAATTGGTTGCTCAGTGATCTTCTTCTTCAGCAGATTGAAACTCTTCTCTGCTTCCTTCGTCCAGTGAAAAGATTTATGTCTTTTCTTCACTGTATCCATCATTGGTGCACTAATTCCACTAAAGTTTCAGATGAATTTCCTATAGAAGCTAGCCAAACCATGGAAGCTTCATACTTCAAATACACTCTTCGGCGATGGCCAATCCTTAATCACCTCTATCTTTTCCGGATCCATTTTCAGTTCATTTGCAGAAATAACAAAACCCAAATAAATGAGTTATGTCCTCATAAATGACAATTTCTTCATATTAATCGGCAATTTCTCCTACTGTAATCTTCTAATCACTGCAGCTAAATGCTTCAAGTGCTATGCTTCTATCTTGTTGAAAATTAAGATATTGTCAAGATATACAATGATGAATTTCCCAGTAAAATCCTTCAAGACTCCATACATAAACCTCATGAAAGTATTGGGCACATTCATTAAGCAAAAAGTCATGACAATCCATTCATACAACCCTTCATTTGTCTTGAATGTTGTCTTCCATTCATCACCTTCTCTCATTCTAATTTGATGATATCCGCTTTTCAAATCAATCTTTGAAAAAAATCTTGCTCCACTCAAGCAATTCATCAAGTCGTCCATCCTTGGCAATGGAAACCTGTATCTGATGGTAATCTTATTGATTTCCCTTGAGTTTGTACACATTCTCCATCCTCCATCTTTCTTTGGGATGAGCACTATCGGAACAGTGCATGAACTCAAGCTTTCTCGAATCAATCCTTTGTCCATTAATTTTTGGATCTGTCTCTTAACTTTTTCATTTTCTTGTGGCGTCAACCTATACACAGCTTTGTTCAACAAAATGGCTCCAAGTATAAGATCGATATGATGACTTATACTCCTAATAGGTGGCAACGAACAAGGTAGTTCGTCCACTACTATATCAACAAACTCTTTCAGCAAATCCTGGATTTCTTCTGGTAAATCATCTATTCTCGTACTGGTCAAAACAATTTTGAGCTTCCTAACCACAATAAATTGTGTGTCTTCCTTCTGCTTAACCTCATTAAGAAGTTCCTTCCCACTCATGAGAAGTACAGTGTTACTCATTTATGTTTTCACCTCTTTATCCTTAATCGACAGAAACATGTGAGTCCTACCATTTTTCTCTAGGGTGTACGTGTTCTTTCTCCCATCATGAACCACATTTCTTTCATATTGCCATGGTCTACCCAGCAATAGATAACAAACATACATAGGAATGACATCACATAATATTTCATCTTTATATCCTCCTATTTTAAATTCAACTAAACATTGTTTAGTGACATTTACCTGATGTCCTTTTTGTAGCCATGAAACTTTGTATGGTCTTGGATATACAACAGTCTCCAGCACTAGCTTTTCTACCATCTCTGTAGATATGAGATTGTCTGTGCTACCGCTGTCCACTATGACCTTGCATGCTCTATCCTTAGTTTTGCAAGCAATCCAAAATAGACTGTTTCTTTTGGCTGGGTTCTCTGGCTCCTTCTCTGGTTTCAAGAGAAATTTTCTCATCATTAAGGATCTTATGCCCTTAGCGTATTCTACCTCAACATTATGTCCTTGAGATTCAACAATGTGATTTTCACCACCATATTTCTTCTTATCTGGACACTCATAGGATTTATGTCCGATTTTTTCATAGACAAAGCATTTCACTTCACCTCCTCTACCTCTTCCTCTTCCTCTGGCTCGAGGAAAAGTATTTCTATCAGAACACTACCTTCCTTGTGAGATTCCTCCTCTTTCAGGTTAATTTTGAGGTTTCTTCCCCTCTTCTTTAGGTTTTATGAGTTAGATCCTGGGAAATTGTCTTGCCTCTACTTTGACTTCTGCCTCGGCCTCTTTGACCTTGCTTCCGTCTCATCTTCTCTTCATCTTTTAGAGCCATCTGATAAGCATCTTCCATATTTTGAATGGTCATCATGCTCATCTCATCTTGAATGTCATATAGCATACCATTCATGTACCTGGTGACTTTTTCATCATCACTTCCCGATGACCTGCTATGATTTTTATCCTGTAGAATTTTTCAGTGTATTCTTTCACTAACATCAGCTTTTGTCTCAAATTTTGCATCCTCCGAAACAGAGTGATTTGATAATCCTTGGGTATAAATTTGGCTTTCATCTTTGCAACCATTCTATCCCAGATTTTGAGTTTTTACTTGCCCTTACAACGTCTGTTAGCCTGCAGTTCATCCCACCATAGTGTTGCATGCCCTTTAAGTCTAGTAATGATATGTTTTACTTTCTTGTCTTCCTCGACATCCTCATAGTTGAAGTATTTGTCTAGAGCTCTAATCTAGTCTAAAAGCTCTTCAACATCCAAGCTTCCCTCATACACTGGAATGTCCATTTTTTCTCTGGCACCTATCCTTGCAACAACCATGAATAGGTGTTCTTCTGTAGCATCTTCGACTGCAACTTCTTCATTTTCGGCTTCATTTTCACTTTCAGCCTCGCTAATATCCATAGTGTCAACTGTGCGCCTCTGTGTTGTCTCCATAGCATCAAGTCTGGAATGTAATTCACGCATGTTTCTTTCCACTCCTGGATCAGGTATTTTCCTGTCCCTTCTTCTTGACATTTCTCTTTCCTCTACTGGATAAGGTATTTTCCTGTCTCTTCTTCTCCGCGGCATGGCTGTAAAATTTTTCCCTTCTCTCTACTACAGAAAGAAAATAAATTTATACTAGGCTCTGATACCACTCTGGTGCATATCAGACTATTCCTTTTCCTCTAGCTCCCCCTGCTAGAAATATACAGAAAAAATCAGGCTTTGATACCACTCTGATGCAGACCCCCTTCCCTCGGGCCGAGATCCACATAGGATCATTCTAAATTATCCTTGGGCTGAAGCGGCTCCTTTGGTTCCTTGCTGAAACTGTCGACGAATCCGATCCACAAGTCCTTCACGAAAACTCCACCTGCACCACATGCACCAGGTGTGAGTCTTCGCCTCCACACGACCACAAACCGAGCCTTAGCCCAAGCACCTTTCATGACTCGCAATCTCGTGAGTTTGTGAATTGCATACCCTTGACTCCAAACCTCCAATACCCGAGAGTGCGATACGGGTATGGTCCCTTTCTTGCTAGTGCCTCTAGAAGTGACCACTGGATAAGGCCTAACTCTAGCACCCCTCGCAACTCGCAACTTCGTGAATTGGAGTGTTGATCCCTTTTTTTCCTCCTTTGAGAATCCCCGAGACACGATAAGTCAATAATAGGTTGACTCCTTCCAAGGTGACACGTGTACGCCACCTATCACCTACTTCTTCCTTTTCAGTGAGCTCTATGATTGAGCGACCTGTCTACCATGTGGTCCCCACCTAACGGATGTGACGTGTGTTTGCCCAAGTCCTCGGCACTAAGCACTTCATGACTTTTGTAGTCGAAAAGAAACTCTCAAAAACCCCGAACCCTCGAGTACGTGATACCATGCAGGGGTTCTAATCTTACGGTTCTCTTGTGGTTTAGGTCCAACGGTTTGGATCTCCTTCTCTACTCCTCGCAACTCGGAACGAAACCAAGAATTTGGTCTACCCTCCAAACTCACGAACCTCGAATTCATGAAATGGTCGAACAACGTGGTTTGAAATGAGATCAATGGCTCATATTGACCCTCGCTTCCTGGGTTATGGATTTCACCAGTCTCTAACCACCTTTCCACTCTACAAGATCCAATGACTCTCGCAACTTTGCACTTCCTTCACAAAGGCTTCTCACCATCCATTCAGCTCCACTGGATCCTATGGTCCTCTTGATTTCATGAGTTCTCCATGGAGAATTATGAATGCCTAATTCACACTTCAATGACCTCTACCCAATAACTGGGTGTTCTCCCTCCTGAAATTAATTTCTATGCGATGGCTTCGATCTTCATCTCCCTTTGAACACTCCAAAAGTGTTATTTCTCCTGAGCTTTCACTTGCAAACTTAAGTCTTCCAAAAGGGTTCCTTCTCGCACTCCTTGTGGAAAACTTTCAAATAACCTTTGGTTATTTGAGTCTTTGACCCTGTGCACTCTTTGCAAAAGTAGTCCCTTGACCTTCACCTTAGTTGATAAATTCTAAGGCTTCCACCATCCTGCGCACACCTTGAACGGCTCTGTGCTTCACCTACATTTCTGCTGGTATGAGAACAATGATATCTTTCCTAAGATTTCTGAGATAAAACTCAGATCCTTGTCAACGTACACCTTGCAGACATTCACTGTACTCCTTGCAAGAAATTATCAGGAAGAGAAACAATTGAAACTCATTCCTCTCCTATCTCAAACTTCATACATTCAACATGAAATCATACCACAACACAACATTTAAAGAAATGCATAACAAAGAAACAAATCAATTGTAATTATACCATTCAACAAATGCAAACAGTAAGCATCATAACACCATGAAAGTTGAGTCAGAGCTTCATATATTAACTCAAGTCCTCATGTACATTGGTTCTTCTCTACAGCTCTCTGCTACAGCTCTCCATCTTATCAAATCTAAATGATCATAATAATAATACAATGATACAAGGGTGAGGGTTTCTATATCTGTTTTCCCTCCTATGCTTCTAAACTGTCTAATCTAACATTCATATCCACCTACTTTACATTAACAGACTTAAATGCCTATTACATCCGACAAATGAGAATAATTTCTCCAGATCTATTCATATCTCCAAGACATAAATGTAGTACGCTTCTCCTAGCTATTACATTAATTCTTCCATTTTCAAAATTCAAAACGTTTTCATAAAAACGTGCCCTTTTTCATCCATGCATTTAGTTGTTCCTTTTGCTAGGCGCGTGCTTTGGCTTTGTACAATGCTCGTGCATCATACTCCCTTTCTTGAAAATTTTCATGAACTCTTGTTCATGAGATCTTGCATATTCTGTCCATGCTTTTGAATTGTTGCTTCATCCTCCCAACTGGCATCTTCAACTGGATGTCCCTTCCACTCGACCAAGTATTCAAAATACTCTTTCCTCCTAGTCTTTCTGCTAATCCTCTTGTCAATTATGCTTTCCATCTGTGGCTTTTTAGCTATAGGCATTTGTTTTGTCCAGTAGACTTCTTCTTGCTCATTCTCTACTCCTGCTTCTTTAGATCTGTAAGGGTACAAGTCCACAACATTGAATATCGGTGAGATTCTGACCCCATCGGGTAATTCAATCTCATATGCGCTTGCCCCAAATTTCTTTATGACCTTGCATGGTCCAATATTTTTCATCTTCAACTTATTATACGTTTCCCTTGGGAACCTCTCCTTCCTCAGATGCGCAAGAATCAAATCACCAACTTCAAATTGAATTTCTCGCCTGTGTTGATCTGCTCTACGCTTGTATTCTTGACTTGAACTCTACAATCACTCCCTGATCCAGCTGTGAAGCTCCTTCATTCCTTCTATAAAGTCCTCTGCACTAGCACTTCTGAATTCAACTTGTTCTGCCTCTTTCAATTCAGAAACTCCCCTTGGTTTCATTCCATATTGTTATAACCCTAAATTGCACCACACATGCTTACCTGGAATCAGGCCAACTCATATCCCTTCATTGCCAAAACATCTGCTGAACAACCTCTTCAAAAATCCTCCTGGGTGAAGGTACACACGCCCTAACCCACTACTGCACGCGTTGGAACACTGGTAGGCCTAATACAACCCGCGTTTACCAAACAAAGAACAAAAACATGAAAGTTGCCAATGGGACAAAAAGATATGGGTCAGTTAACTGAAACTCCCAGCCATGCATGGCCGAGAGTTCATCCAAAACCCTAGCTCCTTCTAGCCTATAAAGGAAGGGGTAGGGGTACCATTTAAAGGAGGAAAATTATAGCAAAGAAACTCTACCCAATTTCCAAATCCATTTGTCCCAACCCTTTAGCCTTTGAACAAGCCTAAGGAGAATTATCGCAAAGCAGTTGGAGGACAAAGAAGAGGAGGAGCCCAGGATTAGGATCAAGGAATGGTGGCCGGTCTCAACATTGATTGTAAGTTGATTCATTTTGAAAATAGTAAAAGAATATTTTTCTCGTCCCAATGCATCAGTTATTTATGATTTGTGCAATCTATGCTTAATTTCTAACCCTGAAGTAGAAAAATACCATGCATGCGTAGTGTTTTGTCTTGATTGTAGGTTAACTTTGGAAGGAGCAGTGCAAGTAAGCGAGCAAAGCGCAACGGAGGATCTACACCAAACATTAGTAAAAAGGTTAGTAGTTATTTTTCTGTGCATGTGTCTTGAAAGAGGGATTTAAGTTTTGGGGTGGTAGGTTAAAAGGTCATTTCTTTAAGGTCAAAATATGCATGAAAATCTGACCCTAGTTTGCTAGTCTGTAGGGTATTATTTCCCAACAACAGAATTGGCTACTCCACTAGGGATGATACTCTTTAGGGTGTTCCGGATTTAGTTGAGGTTTTTGGGTAGTTTAAAGGATTAGATTTTCTTCTTCTTTTCATGTCTGTTTTCTGTTAGGTCAGAGCTAGTAGGGAACCTGGTTCTTTATACCAGTTTTTCCTTGACTGTTGCTTGACGGTAATTATCGAGACACACAGAGGTACACGCGGCCTGTAGAAGGCCTGCACATGTGTAATATGCACCCTAACCTCTTACAGCCTGCGTTTGAATGCTAGTTGCAGAGGTTTCAGTAGCATGTAGGAATCAGAAACCTTTAGAGGCAGTCCTCCTCTTCCCTATCAGAATTATACATTCTCAGGGGGCTTTCTGGATCCTGTATGAGTCTTGCTGGTTCATAGTCTGGTCTCAGTTTTCTTTATTGCGTTTTGTTATTCTTTGCAATTATTTTTCTTTTCTGTTGGAAGAAGAATCCAAGCCTTCAAGAGACCCTGGTTGTCAGTACCAGAGGCCTCTTCTGGGTCTGGGCTGCCTGTTTCTATTTTTTGTCTTGGATTTTGTACATACCCATGGCCTATGAAAGTTCAACCCATGGGTACACGCACTCTGTTGTAGTTCAGCACGCATTTGAACACGTGTTGTCTCAGTGACAAGAGCGTGTTTGATAGGCTGCTTTTCAATCAAGGTGGGGCAGTCATCCCCTCTTTTGGTGAGAAGTAGTGCTCTCAGGTGTTTAAGTCTAGAGCTGAACAGTCAGCAGGTTAGGATCTCTCACCCTTAGCCTGTTTTTTCTTGATTGATAGTTGATAGAAAAGATAAAAAGAAAAAGTTTGTTTTATGGTTTTTAGACAAGCAAAAGAGTCTTTGCTTTCTTGATTGTCGTTGTGTGTCTTTGCTTTGATTATTTGTGATCTGCGCTTTAAGCCAAAATTTGATTTTCCTTGGTTTTAGGCTTGTCGGTATTTTACCTTTTTTGCTTGATTTGCATGTAAATAAAAAAAAAGAGGAAAAAAACAATCTTTTCATTTGCTTCTTTGTTTGAAGATTGTGTTGTTGCATCAATAGCTAGGAAGAATTCTTTCTGTTCATAAGTTTTTGCAGTGCATTTAGAGCATAAGTAGCTCATAGATTGAGTGAAATTCCTTTATGTTTGTTGCATGAAATCTTAGAAAAATTGAAAAGAAAAAGAAGTCTTTCTTGGTGAAAAGTTGTTGATTTTTGCATTTTTGTAAAAGTTTTTGTTTCCAACATTTCTTATTCGTTTTTCTTTGAGTCTTTACACATCATCAGTTTCACCTTCATACCTTGTGACATAAAAAATCCCATAAAACCGGCGCTAATTTAAAATCTATTAGACTTTTTGTTTGTAGGGTTCATTCACTAGTTCAGGACTAGGGCCTTGGATTAGGTTGGAGAGTAAATTCTCCAAGGCCACTCAAAACCAAACATTGGAGTCTGTGATAGGGAGTGTAGAAGTCCAGTTATGTGGAAGTTATCCAGGACCCCCCTCTAACACATGGGATAAACATGAGGTCACGTAAGGAAAGGTAGCGGAGATAACCCCTCCAATGCCTGACCAAGCGTAGTGGAGAACACATATCGAGGATTTGTTGAGGGATTCCATCGTTTTCATTTGCCACGGAACTTCGTGGGTCTCGAATCCATTTGAGGTCCTCAGTTTTCTTCTGGACCATTTTCTCTCGATACCCTTGACAGGTTTTTGGCTTGATACCCTGCTCATTGTGGTCTACCTAACTATCGACTGTACCTGCCTGGTGACTGTTCGCGTGCTGGCAAACTAGTTGCCAATATTTTCTAGGGACATACACAGGTGACTGCGGGGGTATACCACGGTACCTAGGATAGACATCGAGCCACGCTTTGCAGAGTATACCCAGAGGGTGCTTCCATTTTCGAGTTGCACTTGCACTGGTAAGTTGCTCTAGTGTTGGTTGTTGTAACTGTTCTTCCAACTAGTTTAGTGTTTCCTTGATTTATCTCTTAGGGGCTTCTTTTTAGTGTGTGTTACTATTTGAACATGTAGAATACCTTAGCATGTCTTGGATCTTCTCACATAGTGGAGGATCCCGAGCTCCGCCGGTCATGAAGGCTCCTGGGCCTGCTGCCGGTTATACTGGAGCCACCCCTGCCACCATTGAGGTGGAAGCTAGAAC
Source organism: Picea mariana (assembly GCA_032191745.1). Classification (NCBI taxonomy): domain Eukaryota; kingdom Viridiplantae; phylum Streptophyta; class Pinopsida; order Pinales; family Pinaceae; genus Picea; species Picea mariana. The sequence goes on along the minus strand of JASDQU010010409.1, from coordinate 238,020 downwards.
AACAAGGGTCTTTCGAAGCAATCGGGTTACAAACCATTGAGCCCGAACAACTCCTAGAGGAATCAACTGCCAATCTTGGTTTGGTTGAAACCTGAACCACTGATACTTGGCCATCGGTCGTTGTACCTATCCAATTTTACAAACGCCTGTCAGTGCCTCACACAGTTATGGAACCAAATACTGTTACTTCTTCTGGGAATTCTTCCATTCCCACCACCGTTGCTACCACAGGAGAAGCATCTCCTAACTTGCCGTCATCGGTCCAGGCCACCATGGTCTCAGCTGCACCGACCCCATCTATAGAGGCGACAACAAACCCCTTCACACCTAGTGCGACAGGCTCTTCGTTTTCATATGGTATGCCTAGTTCGGGCACAAGTCCTGCACTCACTCACTCGACTTTACAGACTTTGGGTCTGGGGGAAGGGAGCTCTAACGGTCCTCTGCAAGATCAACTTGGGGGTATTCTTGTAACTTTCAATGTTTTTCCTTATGCTGGAGGTCATATCTCTCCTTCGTCCCCGTCACTTGGTGGTCTGCATTAGCAGTCCGCTGGGCAGCTTGCACACACGAGTTCATTTGGAGCTGGGAGTCAAGGAACACCTGCGCAAACTATGCCAATAGGTTTGTCACCATTTGTTTGGAACGAGACATTTGTAACAACACTTTCGCATCCACTGCTTTCCCATCTGGGGGCACTCCCATCTTTGGATAGTCTACTCTGGTGCAGGGTACTATTCCTGTGCCGGGGGCACATATAGTAGGACCTTGGAACTTAGAACAAGGATCCGTTCCTTCCTCTGGAATTTCATTCTGGGGTAATTCTTTTCATAGTCAATGGAACTGTGGACAGACTACTATGCCTCTTCCATCAGGACTGGCATGGGGTAATCCTTCCCAAATTCCTTCACACACGATGAATGCCCAACATCCTATGTCCTTTATGGGGAATCAGCCAATGATGTATCCATAGATGAAAAATCCTTACGCTGGTCAAGTCCATGGTTTCTACCAGAATCCGGGCCAGCAACCAAACTTTTCCTGGCAACCTGGTGCTAGTCAAACTTCAGGACCCTTTTCCCAGGCTATCAGCAGCAACCCAAACTACCATTCTTGGCGACGTTACACTTGCCAGATTTGACAAGGTTGTTAAATGATCCTATTTGTCATGATCCACATTGGCCTCCTATGCCAATGAAGTTGCCTTCGGACATTCCAAAGTTCGAGGCCAAGCCTAACGAAGATCCAGATGATCATGTGACTACCTTCCATCTGTGGTGTTCATATAACTCATTGAAAGATGACTCCATTCAGTTGCAATTGTTTCAACGCACTCTCATCGCGAGTGTCGCGAAATGGTACATCGAGCTCGATCGCTCATGATACTCTTCCTTTGGCGAACTGGCGATGGCCTTCCTTAACCATTTCCAGTTACCTGTGAGATACAACGTTGGCACAGAGCTGCTTGCTAATTTCAATCAGACGACAATGGACCATATCTTTGATCATATCCAAGAGTGGAGATGCTGGAAGAGTCTAATTAAAGTACCAGTCCCACCAACATTCCTTCTTGAGTGGTTCCTTAAGTCTCTAGTCCCACAATTATCCAAAGACGTCGCAACTTCTGGGGTTTTTTCCGAAGAAGATGCCATCATGAGGGCTCAACAGTTTGAGCCTATCTATTCTCAGTCTGGTTTATTATACAACATCCTGCCAGATGCACCACGATCAATACTGGATAAAACTAGACAGAGAGCTGGGCCACATGCCGATGGTATTGTTGGTTCAGCACAAACTAAGCCCGCTGAGCAATTGACAAAGCAATTGTAACAATTATCTATACAACACTCAGCGGCCAGCCAGACTACTGCTTTGGCTGCTCCTCCTACCCAAACGTCAGAAGTACACTCTGTGCAGGTGACTAACCCAAAGGCCACCCAGCAGCCTGAAGGGAAGAAAAGACAACGAAAGAAGGGTAAGGGGGACAACAAACCCACTGATAAAGTTGGCGAGGGCACCACGGAAAAATGGAAGGCGAGGTATCCGTGCAACTTGTGTGCGGAATACCACCCGACCCATCTTTGTCCTTAGCTTGCAGAGGCCCAAAAGTTTGTCACAAAGAAACAACAAGCTGTGTTGACTAATCCCTTTCAACATGGGAAAAATTTAACTCAAGCCTCTACAAGTGCCGAAGGGGGCAGTCAAGAAACCTGCCCTCCTCCTAACAATTCCTCATTCGTGAACATATACATGGTTAGGGGTGATGCTTTAATCACGACTATAGCACACGACTATAGTAAACCAAGCACCTCTGAGAAAGGTAAAGAAGCCCAAATCCCACCTCTTCCTCTACAGATCGAGAAGACATTGGGTGAAACAATGACACACATTCCAAAGGGTGCATTTAAGAAAGCTTCTCACAATCCAAACGCAAGGGCCACCCAGAATTACTCTGTGGTGGAAGATTTATCACAAACCCCTTGTGCAATGTCCACTTTGGAGGTCCTCCAAATTTTCCCTACTCAGAGGAAATCCTTGCTAACTGCTTTAGGCTCTACTGAGACTTGTAATACGGGTACCATTGTGCTAGATACAACCGACTTAAAACCTCGTCTGCCTTACCACGTAGCATTTCAGATAGTAGTGGCTCATCCCAAGAAAACTTTTACATGCAATATCTTTCGCATGGTGGTCGACGAGGGTGCCTCAACATGCGTTATGTCGTTAGCATGTTGGAAGGCCATTGGCCAACCCACTTTGTCTCCATCACCTACTCTCCTCACTGCATTTGACGGTCGTTCTTTTCGACCACATGGCATCGTTCCTTCTTTCCCTGTGTAGTTAGGAGGGAAGACCATGTGCATTGAAGTAGAGGTAGTCGATGCTCCCCTCAACAATAACCTCTCGTTAGGTTAGAGTTGGACTTATGATATGCAAGCTGTGGTCGCTACCATTTTCCAAGTCTTGTTATTTCCACACGAAGGCCGGATAGTAACCATCGATCAATTGTCCTTCTCTAGACCTGACCCAGCTTTGGGGGCATCCACGATTCCCATGATTGATAATCCTCAAGCCAGTGTCATTAATGTAGGATTTGGTTTGTTCCCATGTTTGATGGGTACCTTCGATTACCCACCTCCTCATGACGATGTCAAGTTTATATCTAATCACCACAAGGCTAATATTTTTCAAGTCTCGTCATTCTGCACGACTTACTTTGCGGATCCATGGATTCTTCCTTCCCCATCAGCCATGATGGATGAGAATGGGAACTCTGGCATGTCCTTGCCCTTGTCGGCCACTGAAGTAGCATACTCTTTAGTCCAACAAGATTCAGCTACTCCTGATCCGACTCCTGCACAAGAGTCAGACCCACTTCTAGAGCCTATATGGGCTCAGGGTTCTCTCGCTACCACCGATTCATTAGACTTAGTCTTGCCTTCCGATGAAGCAGTGATCGAAGCGATGACTAGTCTGGACAAACCTTGGGAGGATCTTCATCACAGATCATATTTCCTCCCAGAGTTAAACTGAATCGCAGCAGAAGAATTCACTATCACCATGACGAGAGATCAGCCATGTCCTATTAACCTCTTAGCTACACAGGAAATTTATGCTGAGGGCAATATGGTGACTATCGTTGACACTATACCTATCAATATCTCTCGAAACCCTGGAATCATGGAGAATGTCTTCGTCGGAGCGGATTGCTCCCCTGAAGAGGTTCAAATTTACACGGATCTTTTCAAAGAATTCCGTGATGTTTTTGCCTGGTCTTATGAGGAAATGCCAGGCATCGATCTGAAAATAGTTGAACATGAAATCACAATGTATCCTGATGCTAAGCCTGTTCGACAAAAAATTTGTCCAGTCAATCCTATGAAAGCAGCAGCCATCAAGATGGAGGTTGAGAAACTGCTCAAGGCAGGGTTCATTTACCCTATTCATTTGACTCAATGGGTGTCAAACCCCGTGTCGGTCGATAAAAAACAAGGCACGATTCGTGTATGTACCGATTTCCATGATTTGAATAAGGCATGTCCAAAAGATAATTATCCAACACCATTCATCGACCAGATCATTGATGAATGTGCNTCCTATGAAAGCAGCAGCCATCAAGATGGAGGTTGAGAAACTGCTCAAGGAAGGGTTCATTTACCCTATTCATTTGACTCAATGGGTGTCAAACCCCGTGTCGGTCGATAAAAAACAAGGCACGATTCGTGTATGTACCGATTTCCATGATTTGAATAAGGCATGTCCAAAAGATAATTATCCAACACCATTCATCGACCAGATCATTGATGAATGTGCTGGTTGTGAAGCTTTATCGTTCATGGATGGTTTTTCGGGCTATAATCAAATTCAAATCAAACCTGAGGACCAACAAAAAACAGCATTCATTTGTCCGTGGGGTACATTCGCCTATCGAAATATTCCTTTTGGCCTCAAGAATGCTGGAGCCACTTTCCAGCGGGCCATGTCTTTTGTGTTTCATGACCTCAAACATATAGTCGAGGCCTATCTAGATGATTTGGCATCACTCTCTCGCAAGCGAAAGGATCATCCTATGCACCTCCGACTAATCTTCGAACGCTGTCGCTACTTCAGGATTCGCTTCAATCCCAACAAGTGTAGCTTTTGCGTCACATAAGGATGTTTGTTAGGCTTCATCGTTTCAACAACAGGGATCATGGTTGACCCTCTTAAGGTGGAGGCAATAATCTAGTTTCCCCCCCCATGCACAATCTTACAACTTCAAAGTCTTCAAGGCAAGGCGAACTTCTTACGACGCTTCATCGCCAACTATGCCAAAATCACCAAGGGATTTATGCATCTACTGAAGAAAGATGTTCCCTTTTTCTGGGGTGAATCCGCTCAACGCTCTTTCTATGCATTAAAACACGCCCTCACTACCGCACCTTTACTATGGCCACCCAATTATAAAAAAGATTTCTTATTATATCTGGCTACCGCAGAGTCAACCATAGGCATGGTTTTAGTTCAGGAAGATGATTTATTGTCAGAATACGTGATCTATTACCTGAGTCGAGGCCTCGTAGGACCGGAACTTAATTATTCCCATCTAGAAAAACTTGCATTGGTAGCAGTTCATGCTGTTCAAAGGTTCCGTCACTATGTTCTGTTTCGCAAGACCACCATCATTGTTGTCATGAATCCATTCTAGTACATGTTGACATGACAAGTGATCGGTAGAAAAATCAATAGATGGATGGTCGTCCTCCAAGAATTTGACTTAGACTTCGTTTTAGCAAAGTCCAAGAAGTCATTGGTCTTCGCAGAAATTATCTTGGAGCTTCCGGTTGAGTCAGGTGACGTTGTGCCTGAGGAATCGCCTATCTGGGGGGATATGTTTTTGATTGAATCGTCAAACCCGTGGTACAGAGATATACTTATCTATATCCATACTTTGAAGTGCCCCACCTCTTCTTCTCATGACGAGCGTTGACGGATACGCCATCAGGCTAAGAATTATCTCATACTCGATGATACGGTGTATCGAAGAGGTGTAGACTGCATCTTACGTCGATGTCTCACTCATGAGGAGGTCGTCATAGTGCTCAACGATGGTCATACAGGAGCCTGTGGAAGTCACTTATCTGGGTTGGAAACATCCCAAAATATTTTACGAGTAGGCTACTTCTGGCCCACACTTATCAAAGATTGTATCGAGTCGGTCAAGAAGTGTCATCCGTGCGAAATTTTCTCTCAGAAGATGAGGGCACATCCATCTCCTATGTTTCCTGTCATCACAGTTGGTCCCTTCACTAAGTGGGGGATTTATTACACTACATGCAACCCCCCATCAGCCAGGGGGCATCGCTATATCATCGTAGCTGTCGACTACTTCACTAAGTGGGTCGAAGCTATGCCAACATTTAAGGATGATGGAGAGACTGCAGCTCTCTTCTTATTTAACCAGATTATAGCATGGTTCGGCGTCCCGATAGAGATTGTCACTGACCATGGCAGTCACTTTCAGAACCAAATGATGTCTGAATTAACATCAAAGCTTGGGTTATGGCAGGAACACTCATCAACTTACTATCCCCAAGCCAATGGGCAGGTGGAAGCTGTAAACAAAACTCTTAAGACTATTCTACAGCAAACTATCAACTCAGCCAAGTCAAATTTGCATTTGATGTTATACTCAGTATTATGGGCTTACCGAACCTCAGTTAAGACTGCAACCGGTTTCTCCCCTTTCCAACTTGTTTACGGGCTGGAGGCACTCTTGCCCATTGAATTTCAAATTCCATCACTGAAATTGGCAGTACAGTTACTGCCAGACACTTATCCACTTGAAGAACGGTCAGTACACCTTGAGCAGCTTGATGAACAGCGTCGTGATGCGGCCCTGGCCAATGAGGCTCATAAATGTAAGGTCAAGTGTCAGTATGATAGGTTCGTTCATCCTCGGGTTTTTTCTGAGGGAGACCTTGTCCTGGTCTATGACCAAGATAAGGACCCCCTGGGGGCAGGAAAGTTCAAACCCATGTGGTCCGGACCCTTCATTATTAAGGAGGTTTTAAAAAAGGGCGCTTATTGTTTGGTCGATTTTGAAGGGAATGCTTTGGCGGAGCCTAGAAATGGGCTCTACCTCAAGAAGTATTACTCATAGAGCGGTCACTGTGGGTAACTTTTTGTAACATATGTATAGTCTTTGTACTATTACTTTTTTACATTTCTTTTAAAAATGTGTTATGGACGTGTTATTGATGTTATCTTTCATCAATTTGGCAGATGTCAAGTGAGTCCGAGGTGTTCGTTGGGTATGCGGATGGTGCTAGTCGACACATGCAGAGGCTTGCCTCCGTAGCTTGGGTAATCTTTACACCACAGGGTCAGTTGTTATCTTCTAGAGGTATATGCTTAGGTGACACCATGAATAATGTTGCTGAGTATAGCGTAGTTATTGAGTTTCTTCGTGACGCTTTGTCATTTGGTATCTCTCGTCTCTGGGTCTATCTAGACACTCAATTGGTTGTGTCACAGCTAAACAGAATATACCAGGTTCATGACCCGACTTTACACCGACGATTCCTTAGGGTACGTCTCTTGGAACACAACTTTGATTATATCACATATTTTCATGTTCCTAGGAGTTTAAATCAAATAAAAAATACTCTAGCTAATCACATTTTAGATTGGCATCTTGCTCACATATAAAAAGATCATGAACATAAACATGTAAATACATTTTTGCACACATAATCCATAAGACACAAAAGAGATAAAAAATCATATATAAACATCATAAAACCCTCAAAGTACATAGATGGGCGCAAGCGCCTCAAAAGTGGGAACAATAATGAGTCACTGGGCTTATGCCCTCAAATAATATATACATATCAGTGCTTGTGGCACATAAAAGTCTAAAGTCTGCTCAGGGCCTATGGGCCCTGTTATAATCATGTACATCCTGGGCTAAATGCCTAAACAATCGGACCCATGTCTGAGGTGCCCCCACAACATGAGTCTGCATGGACAACAGCAGGTCCTCTATCTCTGCCATGGGAACTGTGCGAGTGAGTGCAATGAAGTTCTGCTGAATTCACCTCAGGACCCTCTCAGCCTCTCCTGCTGGGAGGTTCCCTGCTACTACTGCTCCTCCAGCAGCGACAAATGCGGCTTCTGGCCATGGGCAATGCCTATTTCGTGCATAGTCGGCAAGTCGCATGGGTCCCACATCTGCATCCAATACAACGTTCACACATCAAAAACTATGGGATACAAAAACATGATATATATATCAAAAAAGACATAAAAATTACATATGCAAACAAAAAAACTATATAGGTAGAGACTTACCTATCTCCCCTCGCTCCTCACCAGGAGGCATTGGTATCGCTAGATCTTTGGAGAAGTCGATCCCCACATATGGGTAGTCCTCTATAGTCGAGATCTGTCATGATAGCCGAGCAAAAAAGTCTTCATTGAAGGCCTCCATGGTCCTTCCACCACCCTATCGCGGCAGTAACACTGCCCACCTACATATTGTGGGGAAAGTGGCCAGATGTTCTCGTACTGTCAGCCGAGGACTGAAACACGGAACTCTCTCAAACAAGAATGAACACAGGATGGTCCCAAACCCGAAGTTCCTGTGTGTCCGTTGTCTGCAAGCTGTCAACTGACTCTTCATTCACTCTAATAGTGTGGTACTCCAATCAAAAATTTGTGCATTCATGCACTGGATCGCACAGTTCATCTGTGCGAGCAAATCCTGGTGCACGCTTGCTGAGCCAATGATCCACCCAATGAGCAATAAAATCATCTGTAGGGCGAGGCTAGTAATCCTACTAATGGGTACCGAGGAAGTTATCTAATTGGTCCCAGCCTCACAATACTCCTCTATCAGCTCCGAGACTTTGCTCGGCCCCACAGGAAAAGTCTGAAAGTTGACTGGTTCCCCTCTCCTTGAGAGGCCAATTAAAAAGTAAATATCCTCGGTGGTGGGCACCAAGGATTGCCCCTCTAGCATGAATGCCTCTGCATCAGGATGCCAGTATCAACCAAGGCGTTCAGTAGCCTTGGTTGCATGCACATAAATGGACATAAAAAGAATTTTACCAAAATGCACTGCGTTAGCACGACCACAACATTCGGATCTGCAGCCACTAGCTCATTGGCGGCCTCATGCTCCCTTTCCCTCCTCTGAACATACATCCTGCCGACACAACAAAGTCAAAAGAGGGTCAATGATTTTATACATTAGATTTTTCATTACACAGGGGGTACCCACGGCCTATAGAGGTGATAGTCGCGGGTACCCACGGGCTATCCCTGGACAACCTGCATTTGCCTAGGGCCGACCTTTTTGAGGTCGATGCCCACCCCCAAAAATCAACTAAATGCAATAAAAGAAGCATTGAATAACTAGACAAGGGAGTTTGTACTTACTTGGTCCAAGAAGAAGTCTGTTTCATCCATTGTAGCTCCCGGAATCAAGATCTTTGGCAAAGGGGGTCTTTTGGCTCCAGAGTCAATTTCCAAATCAGCAATGGTGATAATGAGCTGCCAGCTTCTATTTATACACTTTTTGGCCTCTTTTTGTCACTTTTTTGGGCCCCTTTATCAGTTTCTTTATACCAAAAACCATTTAGAGTGATCCAGGAGTTATATGGGAGGGATTTGATAAGGTATTGGGACATTTTTTATTGAGTTTAGAAAAATAAAAAATATATGTATTGACGGTCCATAAATTTTTTTTTTAAAGAAATCAACTTGAGCATATAGGTTAGGATATTACCCCAACTTTTGCATCTCGCTGCCTTTTTTATGCTATAGGATTAATCCCATCCGGTTATGACACGGAACTGTGATATCTGCTCTAGCAGTGTCACAACTTGATGGTAGAGCTTACCAAAACATGGATGCCCTAGGTAGGTCCTGGTTGCATTATGGTGTCCATGGCATTTCTAACAACATTGTAGGCTCAAGAGTCCCTATAGTCTTTCCTAGATACGATTTTGAGCCTCATTCACATGGGTCTTTTTCACTCTTTTTATTACCCTCCAGACTCCCACAACATAATGGGTCTCCTTTTAAGCCCTTTTCAGACCCTCTAAACATGAAAAGATTGCCGAACGATCTTATGACTTTTCACGCTTGTTAAACTGAAATTTGAAGTCACGTCTATCCGACGGTAGTTTACCCCTTTTTTGGTCCGGATGGTCGACTGTACGAACAAAGGAATACTCTACTGAATTTCCATTCTTTATAAGAGTATCCTCAGGGAAGATTTTATTCCTTTTTCGAGCCTAAGGGACTAAATTTACAAAAAAGAAACCCCCCCGGAGTCCATAGTTAAGCTCTTTTCAGACTCCCTAAAATTGAAAATATCGTCAAGTGACCTTATTCTTTCACACTTGTTAAAATGGTCCAGAAGAACATTCCTGATGGAGTCCATAGTTAAGCTTTTTTCAGACTCCTTAAAAGTGAAAAAATAGCCGAGTGATCTTGTCCTTTTCACACTCGTTAAAATGGTTTTGAATTGACGTTTAATCGGTGCTAGTTTATCCCTTTTTCGAACCGACTAGACTATTGATGAAAAAGGTACCCAAATGGAGTTTCCTTTTATGCTTTTTTAGACTCTATAAATATGAAAAATCACCGAGCTTCCCTTCTTTGGGCTCGTTAAACTTACATCGAAGGACGTTACCATTGTGTGTTCTATCAACCGCATTTGCATACCTTACCCATCATCCTTGTAACAGTTTGCTTCTGCGTCTTAACACCTTTGGCCACTGGGGGATTTTTCCCGAGTATCATTTTACCAGAACATCAGTCTTGTCTTTATGCCTTGAACTTGTATGTTTGCAGTACTCGTTCCTCCATTGTAACGTAATATTCCTTTATTCTTTTTCAAAATCATCAAAAAGAACAAAAAAATCAAATATACCCCAAAAAGAGGATGGGAAAAGTATTTTCTTTATTGGCAGAATAATGAGTCGCCCTCGGATGAAGCACATCTATCCATTTGATCATCAGACTATGGTATGTAGTAAAACCTTAGGAAGCTTTTCTCGCTATATAGAGTTGTGTCCTCCACCGTTTGGTTACTCTTCCAAACATACGGAGAGTTTGCGTTGCCTCCTGCTTCGTAGACTTATGATTAACAGATATGCGGCCTGAGTCTTATCACTTGTCGTGCTATTTTCCAAGGGAAGTTTGTCACTAAGCCTGATTCGGCCCCTCTGCAATATGTCTCTTGTCCGCATGCCCAGCCATCCTGAACGTCCAATCAAGTCTTTGTTCGAAATCACTAAAGCCTTCAATCCGATCATCAACATTATCAAGTCCATAATTGACGAGTCGTCGAAGACCTCTGGGTAGTGCAGTCGTACACTCATATTACACTCCTACCCAAGTTTAGAAGATTTTGAAGTTGTTTCTCGAGCTCTGAAGTACAGCCATCAGGCCGAATCAACTTCTGGGAGATGGATACTTTATATGTATATCTTTTTGATTTCGAGATGTAGCTCCGCTGTGTATTATTCGCGGCTACTCTTTATAGTTATTTGACATGGATCTATAGTGTATTTGATTGGTAGCCATGGTTCTATTTTATCCCAAGCATGGGTATGCCTGCCTCGGTGAGACATTTGTTATTTTGTAGATGACACCTCCCGATTCCTGATTCTTGGGCTCACTCATTCAGCTTATCAGTAAAGATTGGTAAAAGATTGGTATTGTATTTCGCCCATCATATGCTCTTCTAACCTCACACATTAGGGGGCATCTATTATAACCCTAAATTGCACCACACATGCTTACCTGGCATCAGGCCAACTCATATCCCTTCATTGCCAAAACATCTGCTGAACAACATCTTCAAAAATCCTCCTGGATGAAGGTACACATGCCCTAACCCACTACTGCATGCATTGGAACACTGGCAGGCCTACTACAGCCCACATTTACCCAACAAAGCACAAAAACAGGAAAGTTTCCAATGGGAAAAAAATCTATGGGTCAGTTAACTAAAACTCTCGTCCATGCATGGCCGAGAGTTCGTCCAAAACCCTAGCTCCTTCTAGCCTATAAAATAAGGGGTAGGGGTACCATTTAAAGGAGGAAAATTATAGCGAAGAAACTCTGCCCAATTGTCGAATCCATTTGTCCCAACCCTTTAGTCTTTCCTCAAGCCTAAGGAGAATTAATGCAAAGCAATTGGAGGACAAAGAAGAGGAGGAGCCCAGGATCACGATCAAGGAATGGTGGCCGGTCTCAACATTGATTGCAAGTTGATTCATTTTGAAAATAATAAAAGAATACTTTTCCCGTCCCAATGCATGATTTATTTATGATTTGTGCAATTTATGCTTAATTTCTAACCCTCAAGTAGAAAAATAGCATGCTTGCATAGTGTTTTGTCTTGATTGCAGGTTATCTTTGGAAGGAGAAGTGAAAGTAAGCGGGAAAAGCACAACGGAGGATCTACACCAAACATCATTAAAAAGGTTAGTAGTTCCTTTTTCGTGCATGTGTCTTGAAAGAGGGATTTAAGTTTTTGGGTGGTAGGTTAAAAGGTCATTTCTTTAAGGTCAAAATCTGCATGCAAATCTGACCCTAGTTTGTTAGTCCGTAGGGTATTATTTCCTAACAACACATATACAATTTGGAATGGACTCTGCCCTGTGCTTCTATTGAGTGATTCATTGTAAGCGAATTCCGCATGTGGGATAATGTGATCCCACTGACTGTGGTGTTCAGTTACTAAGCTCCTCAACAAATCTCCCAAGCTCTTGTTTACGACCTCTATCTGTCCATCCATTTGAGGATGATATGCTAAGATAAAATACAAAATTGTCCCCAAATTCTTCCATAAGGTCCTCCAGAAATGTCCCACGAACCTTGTATCTCGATCAGAATTGATACTCCTTGGTAAGCCATGAAGTCTGATGACTTCCTTGAAAAACAGGTTCGCAATATGAGTTGCGTCACTGGTTTTCTGGCATGGTATGCAATGTGTCAGATTTGAAAATCTATCGACTACCACAAATATTGAATCATATCCTCTATGTGTCCTTGGCAGTCCCAATACAAAATCCATGCTCACTATGTCCCACGACCTTTCAGGTATGGGCAATGGTTGGTATAACCCTGTGTTCTACCTCTTTCCTTTTGTGTTATGACAAATTATGCACCTATCCACAAATTTCTTCACATCCATCCTCATCCCCAACCAATAATATGATCTATTCAACTTTGAGAACATTTTATCATGATCGAAGTGTACGGCCAATACTCCTATGTGTTTTTCCTTCAGTAAATTCTCCCTCATGGATCATTTTGGAATACATAGTTGATTTCCCTGAAACAATAATCCATCCTGGATCATGTATTCAGTCCATTGGCTTCTATCCCTGATAATTTGATTCTCAGATGCCTCATATGCCTCCTTAAAATATAGAACATCCCTATACATTTCTTGGAGGTTATCAAAACCCAAAGTCTTGACTCTGAATTCCTTCATAAGCAAACATTTCCTGCACAAAGCATCAACAAATTTGTTAGCAGTTCCAGAAATATGCTTAGTCAAAAAAGTAAAATTTTGCATGTATTCAACCCATTTAGCATGCTTTTGGTTCAACTTCTCCTGTCGAGTCACGAATTGTAAAGCGTGATTATCACTGTACAAAACAAACTCCTTGGGAACCAAATAGTGTCTCCATTTCTTCAGCGCTTGTATGACTGCATAGAATTCTTTGTCATATGTGGACTACTTAATTTTTGCTTCATTCAATTTTTCACTAAAATATGCGACCAACTTGTCATCTTGGCTCAAGACCGCTCCAATTGAAAATCCACTCACATCACACCTAACCTGGAATGTCTTGCTAAAATCTGGAAAAACCATAATTGATTGCTCAATGATCTTCTTCTTCAGCAGATTCAAACTCTTCTCTGTTTCCTTTGTCCAGTGAAAAAATTTATGTCTTTTCTTCACTGTATCCATCATTGGTGCACTAATTCCACTGAAGTTTCAAATGAATTTCCTATAGAATCTAGCCGAACCATGGAAGCTTCATACTTCAAATACTCTCTTCGACGATGTCCAATCCTTAATCACCTCTATCTTTTTCGGATCCATTTTCAGTTCATTTACAGAGATAACAAAACCCAAATAAATGAGTTATGTCCTCATAAATGATGATTTCTTCATATTAATCAGCAATTTCTCGTATTGTAATCTCCTCATCACTGCAGCTAAATGATTCAAGTGCTCTGCTTCTGTCTTGCTGAAAATTAACATATCGTCAAGATATACAATGACAAATTTCCCAATGAAATCCTTCAGGACTTCGTTCATCAACCTCATGAAATTACTGGCCGCATTCGTTAAGCCAAATGGTATGACAGGCCATTCATACAACCCTTCATTTGTCTTGAATGTTGTCTTCCATTCATCACCTTCTCTCATTTTAATTTGATGATATCCGCTTTTCAAATCAATCTTTGAAAAAAATATTTCTCCACTCAAGCAATCCATCAAGTCATCCATCCTTGGCAATGGAAACCTGTATCTAATGGTAATCTTATTGATTTCCCTTGAGTCTGTACACATTCTCTAGCATACATCTTTCTTTGGGCTGAGCACTATTGGAACAATGCATGGACTCAATCTTTCTCGAATCAATCCTTTGTCCATTAAGTTCTGGACCTATCTCTTAACTTCTTCATTTTCCTGTGGTGTTAACCTATTCACGGCTTTGTTTGACAAACTGGCTACAAGTATAAGATCGATATGATGACTTATACTCCTGATAGGTTGCAACAAACATGGTAGTTCGTCCACTACTATATCAACAAACTCTTCCAGCAACTTCTAGATTTCTTCTAGTAAATCATCTATTCTCGTACTGGTCAAAAACATTTTGGGCAACCTAACCACAATAAATTGTGTGTCTTCCTTCTTCTTAACCTCATTAAGAAGTTCCTTCCCACTCATGAGAAGTACAGTGTTACTCATTTATGTTTTCACCTCTTTATCCTTAATCGACAACAACATGTGAGTCCTACCATTTTCCTCCAGGGTGTACGTGTTCTTTCTCCCATCACAAACCATGTTTCTGTCATACTGCCATGGTCTACCCAACAATAGATGACAAACATCCATGGGAATGACATCACATAATATTTCATCTTTATATCCTCCAATTTTAAATTCAACTAAACACGGTTTAGTGACATTTACCTGATGTCCTTTTTGTAGCCATGAAACTCTATATGGGCTTGGATGTACAATAGTCTCTAGCTCCATCTTTTCTACCATCTTTGTAGATACAAGATTGTTTGTGCTACTGTTGTCCACTATGACCTTGCATACTCTATCCTTAGTTTTCCAAGCAGCCCAAAATAGACTGTTTATTTGGGTTGGGTTCTCTGGTTCCTTCTCTGGTTTCAAGAGAAATTTCCTCATCATTAAGGATCTTCCACCCTCAGCATCTTTTGCCTCAACATTCCATCCTTGATATTCGGAAATGTGAGTTTCACCACCATATTTCTTATTATCTGGACACTCATAGAATTTATGTCCGATTTTTCTACAAAAAAATCATTTCACTTCACCTCCTCTACCTCTTTCTCTTCCTCTGGCTCAAGGAAAAGTATTTCTATCAACACACTGCCTTCCTTATGAGCTTCCTCCTCTTTTAGGTTGAGTTTGAGGTTTCTTCCCCTCTTCTTTAGGTTTCTGAGTTCTATCCTGGGAAATTGTCTTTCCTTTGCTTTGACTTCTTCCTCAGCCTCTTTGACCTTGCTTCCATCTCATCTTCTCTTCATCTTTCAGATCCATCTGATAAGCATCTTCCACAATCCAAATGCTCATCATTCTCATCTCATATTGAGTTTCATATCGCAGACCATTCATGTACCTGGTGACTTTTTCATCATCGCTTTCCTGATGACCTACTCTAATGTTTATCCTGTAGAATTCTTTAGTGTACTCTTTCACTAACATCAGCTTCTATCTCAAATTCTACATCCTCCGAAACAGAGTGATTTGATAATCCCTGGGTATAAATTTGGCTTTCATCTTTGAAACCATTCTATGCCAGCTTTTGATTTTTTGCTTTCCCTTGCAGTGTCTGTCAGCCTACAGTTCATCCCACCACAGTGTTGCATGCCCTTTAAGTCTAGTAATGACATGTTTTACATTCTTGTCTTCCTCGACATCCTCATAGTTGAAGTATTTGTCTAGAGCTCTAATCCAATCTAGAAGCTATTCAACATCCAAGTTTCCCTCATACACTAGAATGTCAATTTTTTCTCTGGCACTTATCCTTGCAACAGCCCTGAATAGGTGTTCTTCTACAGCATCTTCGATTGCAACTTCTTCGTTTCTGGCTTCATTTTCACTTTCAGCCTTGCTGATATCCCCGGTGTCAACTATGTGCCTCTATGCTATCTCCATAGAATCATGTCTGGCACATAATTCCCACATGTTTCCTTCCACTGCTGGATCGGGTATTTGCCTATCTCTTCTTCTCAACATTTCTCTTTCCTTTGCTAGATCAACTATTTTCCTGTCTCTTCTTCTCGGCAACATGGCTATAAAATTTCTCCCTTTTCTTTGCTACAGAAATAAAATAAATTTATTCTAGGCTCTGATACAACTTTGGTGCATATCAGACTATTCCTTTTCCTCTAGCTCCCTCTACCTGAAATATACAGATAAAATTAGGCTTTGATACCACTCTGACGCAAACCCCCTTCCATCGGGCCGAGATCCATATAGGATCATTCTAAATTATCCTCAGGAAGAAGTAGCTCCTTTGGTTCCTTACTGAAACCTTCGACGAATCCGATCCATAGGTCCTTCATGAAAACTCCACCGAAAACACATGCACAAGGTGTGAGTCTTCACCTCCACATGACCACAACCCGGGCCTTAGCCCAAGCACCTTTCATGACTCACGATCTCGAGAGTTTGTGAATTGAATACCCTCGATTCCAAACCTTTGATACCTGAGAATGCGATACGGGTATGGCCCCTTTCTTGCTAGCGCCTCTACAAGCGACCATTGGCTAGGGCCTAACTCTATCACCCCTCGCAACTCGCAACCTTGTGAATTGGAGTGTTGAGACCTTGTGCTCCTCCTTTGCAAATCCCTGAGATGAAATAAGTCAATAATAGGTTGAATCCTTCCAAGGTGACACATGTATGCCACATGTTTCCTAGTTCTTCCTTTTCAGTGCTCTCTATGATTACGCCACATGTCTACCATGCGGTCCCCACCTAACGGACATGACGTGTTTTCACCTGATCCCTTGGAACTCAATACTTCACAACTTCTGTAGTCGAAAAGAAACTCTCTCAAACCCCAAACCCCCAAGTACGCGATACCACACGGAGTTTTTGATCCAACGGTTCTCCCATGGTTTGGGTCCAACGGTTTGGATCTCCTTCACTACTCCTCACAACTTGGAATGAAACCAAGAAATTGGTCTGCCCTCCAAACTCACAAACCTTGAATTCACGAAATGGTCCAACAACCTGGTTTGAAATGAGATCAACAGCTCATATTGACCCTTGCTTCCCGAGTGATGGATTTCACCAGACTCTAACCACCTTGCCACTCTGCAAGATCCAATGACTCTCATAACTTTTCACTTCCTTCACAAAGGCTTTTCACCATCCATTCGGCTCCACTGGATCCTACAGTCCTCGCAATTTCACGAGTTCTCCATGGAGAATTCTGACTGCTTGATTCACGCTTCAATGACCTCTACCCAAAAACTGGGTGTTCTCCCTCCTGAACTTAACTTCTATGCGACGGCTTCGATCTTAGTCTCCCATTGAACACTTCCAAAGCATTATTTCTCCTGGTCTTTCACTTTCAGACTCAAGTCTTCCAAAAGGTTTCCTGCTCACAGTCCTTGCGAAAAAATTTCAAATAACCTTTGGTTATTTGAGTCTTTAACCCTGTGCACTCTTTGCAACCATAGTCCCATGACCTTCACCTTAGTTGATAAATTCTAATGCTTCCACTAGCCTGTGCACACCTTGCACGGCTCTGTTCTTCACCTACACTTCTGTTGGTATGAGAAAAATGATTTCTCTCCTGAGCTTTTTGAGATAAAACTTAGATCCTCATTAATGCACACCTTGTGGACGTTCACTGAACTTCTTGTAGGAAATTCTCAGGAAGACAAACAATTAAAACTCATTCCTCTCCTCTCTCAGACTTCATACATTAAACATGAAATCATACCACAACACAACATTTAAACAAATGCATAACAGAGAAACAAATCAACTGTAAACATACCATTCAACAAATGTAAACAGTAAGCATAATAACACCATGAAAGTTGAGTCAGAGCTTCATATATTAACTCAAGTGCTCATGTACATGGGTTCTTCTCTACAGCTCTCCAGCTTACCAAATCTAAATGATCATAATAATAATACAATGATACAAGGGTGAGGGTGTCTATATCTGTTTTCCCTCCTATGCTTCTAAACTGTCTAATCTAACATTCATATCTACCTACTTTACATTAATAGACTTAAATGCCTATTACATCCGGAGGATGAGAATAATTTCTCCATATCTGTTCATATCTCAAAGACATAAATGTAGTACGCTTGTCCTAGCTATTACATTAATACTTCCATTTTCAAAATTCAAAACAATTTCATAAAAATGTGCCCTTTTTCATCCATGCGTTCAGTTGTTCCTTTGGCTAGGCACATGCTTTGGCTTTGTACAATGCTTCTGCATCATACTCCCTCTCTTGAAAATTTTCATAAACTCTTGTTCATGAGCTCTTGCACAGTCTGTCCATGCTTTTGAATTGCTGCTTCATCCTCCCAACTGGCATCTTCAATTGGATGTCCCTTCCACTTGACTAAGTATTCGAAATACTCTTTCCTCCTGGTCTTTCTGCTAATCCTCTTATCAATTATGCTTTCCATCTGTGGCTTTTCAACTACAGGCATTTGTTTTGTCCGTTGGACTTCTTCTTGCTCATTCTCTGCTCCTTCTTCTTCAGCTCTATAAGGGTACAAATCCACAACATTGAATGTCGATGAGATTCTGATCCCATCGGGTAATTCAATCTCATATGTGTTTGCCCCAAATTTCCTTATGACCTTGCACGGTCCAATCTTTTTCATCTTCAGCTTATTATACGTTCCCCTTGGGAACCTCTCCTTCCTTAGATGTGCAAGAATCAAATCACCAACCTCAAATTGAGGTTCTCGCATATGTTCATCTACTCTCCACTTGTATTCTTGACTTGAACTCTGCAATCTCTCTTTGATTCATCTATGAATCTCCTTCATTCCTTCTGCAAAGTCCTCTACACTTGCACTTCTAAATTCATCTTGTTCTTCCTCTTTCAATTCAGAAAATCCACTTGGTTGCATTCCATATACAATTTGGAATGGAATATGCCCTGTGCTTCTATTGAGTGAATCATTGTAAGTGAATTCCACATGTGGGAGAATGTGATCCCACTGACTGTGGTGTTCAGTCACTAAGATCCTCAGCAAATCTCCCAAGCTCCTGTTTACGACCTCTGTTTGTCCATCCATCTGAGGATGATATGTTGAGCTAAAATACAAACTTTCCCCCAAATTCTTTCATAAGGTCCTCCAGAAATGTCCCACGAACTTGGTATCTTGATCAAAAATGATACTCCTTAGCAAGCCGTGAGGTCTAATGACTTCCTTGAAAAACAAGTTTGCAATATGAGTTGCGTCACTGGTTTTCTAGCATGGTATAAAATGTGCCATCTTTGAAAATCTGTCGACTACCACAAAGATTGAGTCATATCCTCTCTGTGTCCTTGGCAGCCCCAATACAAAATCCATGCTCATTGTGTCCCACGACCTTTCAGGTATGGGAAATGGTTGGTATAACCCTATGTTCTGCCTTCTTCCTTTCTTGCGCTGACAAATTCTGTACCTATCCACAAATTCCTCCACATCTATCCTCATCCATGACCAATAATATGAGCTATTCAACTTTGAGAACATTTTATCATGACCGAAGTGTCCGACCAATCCTTCGCTATGTTTTTCCTTCAGCAAATTCTCCCTCATGGAGCATTTTGGAATACATAGCTGATTTCCCCTGAACAATAATCCATCCTGGATCCCGTATTCATTCCATTGGCTTCTATCCCTGAGAATTGGATTCTCAGATGCCTCATATGCCTCCTTAAAATCTGGATCATCCCTATACATTTATTTGAGGTTATCAAAACCGAAAGTCTTGACTCTGAATTCCTGAATAAGCAAACATTTCCTACTCAAAGCATCAACAAGTTTGTTAGCAGTTCCAGAAATATGCTTAGTCACAAAAGTAAACTTTTGCATGTATTCAACCCATTTAGCATGCTTTTGGTTCAACTTCTCCTGTCGAGTCACAAATTGTAAAGTGTGATTATCACTGTACAAAACAAACACCTTGGGAACCAAATAGTGTCTCCATTTCTTCAGTGCTTGTATGAATGCATAGAATTATTTTTCATATGTGGAGTACATAACTTTTGCTTCGTTCAATTTTTCACTTAAATATGCGACCGACCTGTCATCTTGGCACAAGACCGCTCCAATTGCTAATCCACTCGCATCACACCTGACCTGGAATGTCTTGCTAAAATCTAGCAAAACCAGAATTGGTTGTGCAATGATCTTCTTCTTCAACAAATTGAAACTCTTCTCTGCTTCCTCCATCCAGTGAAAAGATTATGTCTTTTCTTCACTGTATCCATCATTGGTGCACTAATTCCACTGAAGTTCGGATGAATTTCCTATAGGAGCTAGCCAAACCATGGAATCTTCATACTTCAAATATGCTCTTTGGCGATGGCCAATCCTTAATCACCTCTATCTTTTTCGGATCCATTTTCAGTTCATTTGCAAAGATAACAAAACCCAAATAAATGAGTTCTATCCTCATAAATGACAATTTCTTCATATTAATCAACAATTTCTCCTACTGTAATATGCTCATCACTGCAGCTAGATGCTTCAAGTGCTCTACTTCTGTCTTGCTGAAAATTAATATATCGTCAAGATATACAATGACAAATTTCCCAACGAAATCCTTCAGGACCTCATTCATCAACCTCATGAAAGTGCTGGGCACATTCGTTAAGCCAAATGGCATCACAAGCCATTCATACAACCCTTCATTTGTCTTGAATGTTGTCTTCCATTCATCACCTTCTCTCATTCTAATTTGATGATATCCACTTTTCAAATCAATCTTTGAAAAAAATATTGCTCCACTCAAGCAATCCATCAAGTCGTCCATCCCGTGCAATGGAAACCTGTATCTGATGGTAATCTTATTGATTTCCCTTAAGTCTGTACACATTCTCCAACCTCCATCTTTCTTTGGGCTGAGAACTGTTGAAATAGCGAATGGACTCAAGCTTTCTCGAATCAATCCTTTGTCCATTAAGTTTTGGACCTATCTCTTAACTTCTTCATTTTCCTGTGGCGTCAACCTATATCCTAACTTATTCGACAAACTAGCTCTAGGTGTAAGATTGATATGATGACTTATACTCCTGATAGGTGGCAACGAACAAGGTAGTTCGTCCACTACTATATCAACAAACTCTTCCACCAACTCCTGGATTTCTTCTAGTAAATCATCTATTCTCGTACTGGTCAAAACAATTTTGGTCTTCCTAACCACAATAAATTGTGTGTCTTCCTTCTTCTTAGCCTCATTAAGAAGTTCCTTCCCACTCATGAGAAGTACAGTGTTACTCATTTATGTTTTCACCTCTTTATCCTTAATCGGCAACAACATGTGAGTCCTACCATTTTTGTCCAAGGTGTACGTGTTCTTTCTCCCATCATATTGCCATGGCCTACCCAGCAATAGATGACAAACATCCATGGGAATGACATCACATAATATTTCATCTTTAGATCCTCCTATTTTAAATTCAACTAAACATTGTTTAGTGACATTTACCTGATGTCCTTTTTGTAGCCATGAAACTCTGTATGGGCTTGGATTTACAATAGTCTCCAGCTCCAGCTTTTCTACCATCTTTGTAAATATGAGATTGTCTATGCTACCACTGTCCACTATGACCTTGCATACTCTATCCTTAGTTTTGCAAGCAGTATGAAACAAATTGTTTCTTTGGGTTGGGTTCTTTGGTTCCTTCTCTGGTTTCAAGAGAAATTTCCTCATCATTAAGGATCTTCCACCCTCAGTGTCTTCTGCCTCAACATTCTGTCCTTGAGCTTCGGCAATGTGAGTTTCACCACCATCTTTCTTCTTATCTTGACACTCATAGGATTTATGTCTGATTTTTCCATAGACAAAGCATTTCACTTCACCTCCTCTATCTCTTCCTCTTCCTCTTGCTCGAGGAAAAGTATTTATACCAGCACACTGCCTTCTTTGTGAGATTCCTCCTCTTTCAGGTTGAGTTTGAGGTTTCTTCCCTTCTTCTTTAGGTTTCTGAGTTCTTTCTTGGGAAATTGTCTTGCCTCTGCTTTGACTTCTGCCTCAGCCTCTTTGACCTTGCTTCCGTATTAGCTTCTCTTCATCTTTCAGATCCATCTGATAAGCATCTTCCATAGTCTGAATGGTCATCATGCTCATCTCATATTGAATGTCATCTCACAAACCATTCATGTACCTGGTGATTTTTTCATCATCGCCTTCCTGATGACCTTCTCTGATGTTTATCCTATAGAATTCTTCAGTGTATTCTTTCATTGACATCAGCTTTTGTCTCAAATTCTGCATCCTCTGAAATAGAGTGATTTGATAATCCCTGGGTATAAATTTGGCTTTCATCTTTGCAACCATTCTATCCCATCTTTTGATTTTCTTCTTGCCCTTGCAGCATCTGTCAGCCTGCAGTTCATCCCACCACAGTGTTGCATGCCCTTTAAGTCTAGTAATGGCATGTTTTACTTTCTTGTCTTCCTTGACATCCTCATAGTTGAAGTATTTTTCTAGATCTCTAATCCAGTCTAAAATCTCTTCAACATCCAAGTTTCCCTCATACACTAGAATGTCCATTTTTTCTCTGGCACCTATCCTTGAAACAACCCTGAATAGGTGTTTTTCTGCAACATCTTCGACTACAACTTCTTCATTTCTGGCTTCATTTTCACTTTTAGCCTCGTTGATATCCCTAGTGTCAATTGTGCACCTCTGTGTTGTCTCCATAGCATCAAGTCTGGCATATAATTCACGCATGTTTCTTTCCACTGCTGGATTGGGTATTTGCCTGTCTCTTCTTCTCGACATTTCTCTTTCCTTTGCTGGATTAGGTGTTTTCCTATCTCTTCTTCTCGGCAGCATGGCTGTAAAATTTCTCCCTTCTCTCTACTACAGAAAGAAAAGAAATTTATTCTAGGCTCTGATACCACTCTGTTGCATATCAGACTATTCGTTTTCCTCTAGCTCCCTCTCCTTGAAATATACAGAAAAAATCAGGCTCTAATACCACTCTGACACAGACCCCCTTCCCTCAGGCATAGATCCACAAAGGATCATTCTAAATTATCCTCTGGCTGAAGCAGCTCCTTTGGTTCCTTGCTGAAACCTTCGATGAATCTGATCCATAGGTCCTTCATGAAAACTCCACCTGCACCATGAGCACCAGGTCTGAGTCTTCGCCTCCACACAACCACAACCCGAGCCTTAGCACAAGCACCTTTTGTGATTCGCGATCTCCTGATTTTCTGAATTGAAGACCCTCGACTCCAAACCTCCGATACCCAAGAGTGTGATATGGGTATGGCCCCTTTCTTTCTAGCACCTCTACAAGCGACCACTGGCTAGGGCCTAACTCTAGAACCCCTCGCAACTCACAACTTCATGAATTGGAGTGTTGAGCCCTTGTGCTCCTCCTTTGCGAATCCTTGAGACGCGATAAGTCAATAATAGGTTAAATCCTTCCAAGGTGACGTGTGTACACCACCTGTCACCTACTTTCGCCTTTTCAATGCACTCTATGATTTTGCCACCTGTCTACCACGTAGTCCCCACCTAACGAACGTGACATGTGTTCGCCCGAGTCCTCCACACTTCGTGACTTCTGCAGTCGAAGAGAAACTCTCTCAAACCTGTTGGGTATGTGTTATATTCTTTGCATGTGTGTGTGTGGGTGCGTCAAATACGACAACTGCATCTGACGATCCGTACGCGCAACGTTCGGCACCAGGCGGTAGCCCGGGGCAATGCCCCGATTTTTTTTTTTTTGGGCGATTTTTGCTATTTTTAGCGGATTTTTCTATTTTTAGCTGATTTGTAAATTAATCCCGGATTAAGGGATTAGGGTTTTGATATCTACGAAATACCTAAAAACATTGTATATATTGTATGGAGAATGGTGAAATTCAATATAATGAAAATAAGAAAGGTTTTCCCGGTTGAGGGTTTCCGGTAAAAATCTCTGTGTATTCTGTGTATGAGCCATTGATTAATTTCTGTATTGCTTAAGAATATACATGCATTGCTTTACTTCGCA